>BLKR01002916.1:0-170553 GCA_011170035.1 Teleogryllus occipitalis
AAGACCAAAATTATCCTGCAAATACTCCGAAAATGTTTAATAAATTAATGATCGTGGGGTCTAAAAAGACCTCATACATGGTACGAGAGTTATTGTGCCTCAATGTACTGGACACAATACTTTGTCAGGTAACTATGAGTCTGTATAAGTATAATATTCCAGAACTTCAAGAAATACGATTTAAAATATTTTGTTTTTCTAGAACTTAGGTGTTCTGTCTCTTTTTTGTCGAGACCCTTTTCTGGTCGAGATCCCCGGAATATACACGTATAGAGATATTACTACAATAAGGGACCACTTTGACAGCTACTGCTTGGCCTCTGTTGGCAACATGACTGAAGATTATGTCCACGCACTCATTTTGTCAGTGTGTTCGTGTACAGTTAGTTCATTTGTAAATAATTCATCACTATTTCTTGCAATATCATCGCCCTTTATGATGATCAATTGTTTCCCTACGCGCCAAATTGGTCTCTTCGTAGAGTAACTCCTCTATAATTTTGGAAGCCCACACCTTCAATTACCAAATTAAAAAATCAAATGATCTTACTTTTAAAATATTTTGTCTGAAAATTTAATTAATACTATCCGTTCGTAGTCATCTGCACTGAAACGCCCGCGAGTGAAAAGCATAGTTCCGCCCAGGGAAGAGAGAGTGCGTTGCCTTGGAGGGCGAGCGATGTCACGAACGCGCAGGCTGCGGTGGCGCGGGCGCCTACGACGGCGCGACGCCGCACACTGGTTCAATCGGGCCTACAACCGGGTCATAACTGCAAATGCGAGTGGATTTGCGTAAAAATGGGTATCAATGGGTTTTTGAGATTGCTGAAATTGAATATCATAAATAAGTTTCAAAATTCAAAATGGCGGATCTACTCATTTAAAAGCAAACAAAAATGCATAAAAATATACATATGGAGTTCTGGACATCACTGATTTCGGATATCATAATGAAATTTCAAAATTCGAAATGGTGGTTTGGAAATGGTTAACGGACTCATAAAAGTAAGGATATGTGAAGAAATATGGATACAATAGTTCTCGCGGTCACGGGTTAGTATTGTTATCATTCCAAACATTTATATAAGTAATTTTCTTATTAAAAGTAATTATAAGAAGGAGAAATCGAAAAAATATACAGAGAAAATAATTCCCTGTGGCGTCGAAGACACTTCCGGGATATCTATTGTTAAATCTTACTATGTAGCATTGCAGTAAAGTGGCTATAAAACAAAAACGTGCAGGTATGTGCAGCTAAATGTGAGATATTCTGATTAAGGGCATTCTAGTCGATAAATAAAATAATTGATTGAGGCAGGAATACGCAAGACAAACAACATAATCCAAAATATGTGTGACTAACATTGTTACGCTGCATAGGCTAGAGTTCAGCAATATTATATATAAAATTATTAGACACTTTTTCTTAAAAATATGCCTAACTTATAGTCAAAAACTTTTCAGTTCGGAATTACGAAAAAAATCCACTAAAAATAATTTAAAAACTTTTTCTAATTTCACAAATATAGTCGAAAAGAATCAATGAATTCGAGTGTTTCGAGCAACGGTAACTTTACGAGACCGTGATGACAAAAATGATTGAAATAACGTTCTGGAGCTGAAGTAATGTGCTCTAATGTCTTCCGAACGAGATTTGCTAAGTCAGAATTCCGAACGCGCACTTTGAATTTTACCTTTATGACCAGGTTTTTGGCTCGATTGTACCAGTGTGCGCCGCTTCTGTGTTGACAAGGGAAGCGGCCCCGAGCGTCGTGGCGCGGCGTCGGCGTCGGCGCGCCCCGGGAAGACATTCTAATTCACTTGGCGCGAGCTTTTTATCCTTGCCTGTGATGTGGGCTCACACCTCGCGGGCGCCGTAAACCCGCCTCTTACCGCCTCTGTCAATACATTTTTGCTCGGGAGGCGGTAATGGAGCTGCAGCCGCGCACCTCGGCAAATACCGCGGAGCCGCGACCCATTTCGCGGCCGCTCCACTCCCCGCCCCTGCCCCGCTCCCGGCGCCGCCCCCAGCCTTCGGCGCTGCCTTCCACGACGTCGCTTCCTTCGCCTCCTCACTTCCAACGCTGCCGGCTGCTGAGGAGGCTCGCTGAGAGACGTACTTTTTCGATACTGCTGATATCTCACAACCCCGGCTGCACAAACGAAGCTTTTTTAAGGCTTCGTTGATTGATTGATTGCTTCTGATTCCTGACGCGACAACTAATAGGGTCAGTAAGTGTAGTGCATATTTTTTCTCGGAAGCTGGCGGTGATCTCCCCAGCCGGTTGGCGAGATCCGGCGTCGACCTACCATAGACTAGCGGGGTTTTCCCCAACCATGTATCTCTCACCAGCGGGCCACCGCCCCAGCCGGGAGAAGCTCTCAGCTGTCGTAGTGTGTGTAAGGGGAAAGGATCAGACAAGGAAGAGGTTGGAAAGATCGTGCGCGGTCCGTGGCCCGTTTGTTAGGGTACTGCTCCGGCATTTGCCTGGTGTTGATCGGAGAAACCACGGAAAACTACCGATTAGAGCAGCCGGCCGCTAGAATTCTCTTCCAGACAGAGACTGAATTCGATCTAGTTGACAAGCTAGTGTCGAAAATCCTTCCGCCGTCGGGACTCGAACCTAGGACCTCCCGGTCAGAGGCACTGCAGTAACATCATTTGATGCACTTACCCACCCCTCCTGGATTATTGCTTGGAAATTAGCTTTTTTAACTGAGTTACGTTACACGTTGCCTATGTATTTGTACCCATTCTTTGTTTAGTTTGTGGGAGGTTTTGAGGAGTTGTAGCCATTTTTTACTCCCCCCTTAGGAGACTTTCTGATATTTTGTAATTACTTTAGTGTAAAGTTTACGTACTATGAACGTGTCATAAATCATATCCTCTTCCTCTCAAATGATGATGAGTATTCGCTACACAATTATGCTTCAAAAATTTTTTATAAAAGTTTAAAAAACGTGTCAGAAATATTCCTTTATATTAGAACCGCAAATCAGAAAATTAATGGCTGATGAACATTTCTTTGATTTGTTGAATTATGTTGGAAAAATGTCATGGCGGTCTCTTATAAGTGTCATTAATTTTTTTTGTAAGCATACGGAAGAGAACTATCGCGATGTTGTAGAACTACTGAGATCATACCACCGTATGGAATGTAACATATCACAAAATACATTTTTTGAATGATCATATGGACTTCTTCCCGTATAACCTTGGCGCCGTTAGTGACGAACATGGCAAAGGGTTTCACCAGCAAATTTCTCAATGGAAAAGTGTTATCAAGGCAATTCTATATACGTAATGTTGTCCGACTACTGCTGGACCTTACGAAGGAACGTTTCTGAGGCAAAGTATTGCAAGAAATCGGGAAGGAAATGTTTTTAGGTATGTTTCTTCACTTTCCTTAACACTTATGTTGTATATTCTATTCTAAATATTTGGATGTGTTTCATTAGAGCGTGTCATTTTGTCAGATACATATGCATAGGGAGACATACGCTTTTAAAAAAACGAACCTCACAAGAATGGTCGATACAGAAAATTCTGAAATTAGATCTGGATTGAGAGTCAAATTAATTTCTAGAAACAGTGCGTTATGTTCTTGTTACAGAAAAAAGTTTTTTTGAAAGACCAATGTTATTGTAGGAATATTATTCAATTTGATTGGTATCGGTATTGTGACATACCAATATGTGACATAATGTGGTATAATATTTATTATAAATTGCGTAAATTATAGGGGATAGTATGTGATTATGTGAATATGCTAGCATAGCAACGGTAAGCGAGCCGTCGTCAAGGTCAACAATCTTCATGCAGTGACAATCGCGGAGACGGCTAGTTCATTTTGTATAGAATTCAGGGATTGGCCGAAAAAGCAGTGACAGTCGTGAAGACGGCTAGTTCATTTTGTGAGAAATTTAGGGACTGGCTAGGTACGGAAGTACATCAAGTGTTGTCTGTAAATAAACAATCGAAAAGATGGACCATGTTTTGCAGGGCTGAAAGAATACGATAGGCATTCATTTTGACTGATGCCGTGGTGTTGAACGGATCGTGCTCCAATTAATGTTAGGAGTTTTGTGGGACTTGTAAGCATCTACTAGGGAGTAGATATTGATAGAACTTCGGATTTGAATGCTATGTGTGAGAGTAAAACTTAAAATATTTCAAGTGAACGAGTTAGAAGGACATTGAGGGCTTAGGCGAAGTTATCAGTAAGTGGACTGGAATGCTTATAGCAGGTAGTTTATTGATCGTTGAGTATTCAACATACGCGTGGGACGAACTTGGAATTCGTAAATTGGCGAACGAATTTTATTAACGAGACTTTATTAACTTCGGAAAAGTGATGAACGGTGATTGAAGCGTGCTTCTGCAAGAAAAGAAGAGAGAAGATGGTATCTGGGCCTGAGGACAGCGACGTCGGAGAAGAATAAAGATGGTCCAAGAGCGCGCGAAGACGAATACGACATTATAAGGTTGGAACAGGTCATGACCAAGGTATTCTTTCCATATTGTGTAAAATCATAAAGGACCAAAATTGTTTAATAAATTTCCATGTTTTGTGAAATGAATACGTGATTGTCATTGAGCCAATTCTAGTAACGAAGTAGCAAGATAGAAATATATATGCTTTTCAGATTCCTCGACCACTCTGTATAGATGGCAGATCGGATAATCATCTATTAGCATACAATAGTGATTATTTCTATGAAACCATCGACCCAGGTAGCCGGAAATTAATTTATTTATAATTAGAGTTGAAGGTTGACTTGTATAATAGTATTAGCGTAATCTTTTCCTAGCGCCCATTTATACAAATTCGGAACGGATTACGTTGAAATAAATCATCAATATATTCAGATTATTTCAAAATGGCGCCTCAAGTGAGGCTGAATTTGTTTTAAATTAGTTTATTTCAAATGGCGCACCAACTCGGGCTGAATTTCTTTTAAACCAGTCAGTTTATTTCAGTATCCATTCACAATTTAATCAATATTGAGAGATTGTGAATAATTTGCACTAATTAGAGAAACGTTATTTTTTTTACTTTATCAATTTTAGTAATTTATTCATAATTGGTATTTGACTATCGAATTATATCATGATTTGCCCGTAATTTATTTCCATTTCATTGTAAGTATTAATTGTTCCATCTTTTAATTATTTCATTTTAACAGTCGACCAAATAAGAAATGTCATTAATTCTATGTATAATGCAGAATATATGAAATAATACTTACAAACACCCCTACCCCCACTACTCTCCCGCCGTACCACACTACCTTGTCCTACCCCGTCCCATTCTGCAACCCGAGGCATTGTCTTGCAATGCGGGTTGCATTTTCCTTACCTATAAAGAGTAAATCTGTCTACAATTATGTTTCAACCTGTTAATATTTACATTATTCAAACCGAGTGGATTAAATTATTATAATGGCAAACGTATTATAATATTTAGTGACAATCAAGAACAAGTTTTCTACAACAAAAAATACTTATTCACTTGAACTCTTCATTCGAACACATTTCGCAATTTGGTTGATTTCCTAATTAGCTGCTGTAAACCAGTGGTGCTTCAACAGCCAATATATTCTTACTTTCGAAATTTTCAAACAGTCAGAAAGATCAACGAAATTTTTTAGGAATATTTTTCCCAATGAATGAAAAATTTGAAAAAAAAATTGGAGACTTTTGAATATTATGAATTCCCATAACTTCATCCCGAAATTATGCAAAAAGTATTAATTTTTTTTAAATAATCTACATGCCCTTATTTACAGATATATTTTTACAATATATTTTAGAGATGAATCTCTACCATCAGTCAAGATGCCAATAAAACACCCAAAACTATTTTCTTATATTCTATTCTCATAATAGTCATGCAATCTTGATCAAACGTTTCACCCCGTATATGGGGTCATCAGTAGGTACATAATACTCACTTAAAAGTGTAAGTCAAAATCTAAAATAAAAATAAAAAGAAATATATATATATTGTGACATACCAATATGTCACTGAATATGGTGCATTATTTATTATAAATGGCGTCAATTAAAGGGGATAAATTATGTGAATATGCTAGCATAGCAACGGTAAGCGAGCCGTCGTTAAGGTCAACCTATTCAAGCAGTGACAATCGCGGAGACGGCTAGTTAATTCTATATAGAATTCTGGGATTGGCCGAAAAAGCAGTGACAGTCGTGAAGACGGCTAGTTCGTTTTGCAAGAAATTTAGAGATTGGCTAGGTACGAAAGTACATCAAATGTTATCTGCAAATAAACAATCGAATTTATGAACTGAGCTTTGCAGGGCTGAAAGAATACGAGAGACATTCATTCTGACTGATGCCGTGCTCATGAACGGATCGTGCTCCAATTAATGTTAGGAGTTTTTTTTCTTTGGGGACTTATAAGCATCTACTAGGGAATGGATATTGAGAGAACATCAAAATTGGAACTCTAAGTGTGACAGTGGAGCTTAAAATATTTCATGTGAACGAGTTGGAGGGACATTGAGGGCTTGGGCGAAGTTGTCAGTGATTGGACTGGAATGTTAGCAGCAAATAGTTTGTTGATCTGATGAACGGTAATTGAAGTGAGCTTCCGAGAAAAGAAGAGAGAAGATGGTGTGTGGACCTGAGGACAGCGGCGTCGGAGATGGATAAAGATGGCCGAAAAAGCGCGCGAAGACATAAGGTTGGAACGGTCATGACAAACATTTAATTTTATATTGGGTAAAGTTAAACAATACCAAAAATTGTTATAAATTATTTAATAAATTTCCATGTTTTCGTGAAATGGATATATGATTTTTCATTGAGCCAATTCTAGCAATAAAGTAGCAAGATAGATAGAGATTTGCTTTTCAGATTCCTCGACCGAGTTAGAGTATAAATTGCAGATTATTTCAAAATGGCGCACCAACTGGGGCTGAATTTCGTCACAATTTATGACATATTTGTGTAATTATTTCAATATATATATTGTAACACACCCACCTACCTACTTTACCTACTTTACCACACGTGGTGGGTCGTGATAGCATGAATGCTCGTGAAGCGAGCTTACAATTCTCAGGAAGCAGGATCTTTCGGGTATGAGAAAGGTCTGAACCCTTAACACAATGAATCAAATAAAATAATAATAATATGAACATATATTCAATGAGAAAATTTACAGTGGCGCAATTTCACAATAGGTTATTGCACTTTAAGTAGCTGGTCACTGAAAAAATGAAACAAGACAAAAAAACAATACAAATAGGCGTCACCTCGACTGCCTGAACACACTTTCATCAACTACAATTTAGGATTTAATTACTCCTTTCTGAGTTTTTCCCCTACTAAATTATTTACTCTTTTGGCCTCTAGTTTTCCGTGCACGGCTTCTTTTCAAATGAATTTGATACTTGTTTCAAAGAAACCCTTTCACAGGTGCTAGCCTTGGGCTTCGCACTCACTATAATACTGAACACAAAAAAAAAATATACGTGGCATTCACGTTACTTAATTCAAACCCTTTTACATGTCACAAAGGCAATTACTTAAAACATAATACAACAAAGTGATCTTTCTGGATAATATTAACTGTACAACATATAAAATTTCTGAATCATTTACGTAAAATTGTACAAGGTAGACTTCTTTAAATGAATTTACTGACACGTGCGGTAAATGGCCTAGAAACTGCCCCTCACACAGTTCGCAAAACTTCTCCCTCCTATTTTAGACGTTTCACCCACTTTTAACACTGCCTTTACCTCACCAGCTCTGCGTCGCTCGCCTGTAGGTAACCTTGGGGATTTTCTGCCGCTCGCCCCGCGTTGCCGCCTATCCTCGCTCTAGACCAATCCTTCTCGCCTACGCTTCTTTCTTCCTGGAGTCATTCGTCTTCCACCGCTTCGTACACGTTCGTTCGCGCTTCCAGCCTCGAAATTATTAATGTTGCAAGAGTTATGCTCACATACTCTGCCGACCTACCACACTTTAGGCATGTGTAATCTCAGCGTGCAATGTGAGATGCTGGATTAAATTACTGTCCTTCTGCGCGAATTTTACAACTTTTGAAGTTATTCCGATGTCAAAACAGTTACTTGGTTTGCTCTCCGAATTATTGTGACCGCGACGAATGATTTTGCACTCAATCTCCTAATTACTTCACTTTTCTAAGATACGCTTTTCCGAGCTAGCTTTTAACTATCAAGTTAAAGTAAACTCCTATACTATCTATTTGTACTCGCCGTTACAGTTGTAGCAAAAGAGCTTCTTCTGGTCGCCGCCGCAGTCGTCGTAAAAGAGAGTTTCTTCTGGTCGCCGCCGCAGTTGCCGTAAAAGAGAGTTCCTCCGAGGCGCGCCGCGATACTTATGATACTCGCGCCTGGGGAAATTGTTGGAGGGGTGCATATTCTCCTCCTTTCGTAACCTCTCGGAAGAAACATTACCCACTAGTTCGGGCGTCGCAGTTTGAAAAGCTGCGGGCAGATGGCGCGTTTACCGGCCATCGCTCCGCCGCGTACCCTAGTCCTCTCTGTTAGTGAGCTTCTTCACATGGCTGATGGTGGCGTTATGGGGTTGTCTAACCCCGTGACGTAACTATATATATATATATATATATATATATATATATATATATATATATATATATATTGTAATCGCTCATATGTTACATCGATTTTTAAGAAGCACCCGAGAACGGCAAGACACGACAAGTTGCAATTATAGTGTTAACGAATGGCAAGATATCGCGCCAGCAGTAAAGGGAATCCTTCGCGAGAATTTACTAAAAGTTTCTGAACGCACTCACGTAGTAGAGATCGAGGACCAATCAAAATCACCCGTGAAAATATCGGTCCTAGCGCAAGGCATCGCTATGAAAGCTCTCTCTTTTGCTGCCGCTCGCCGATCTGGACAGACCGCAATTGTTCGTGCTGGACGGAGAGCAGAATGCGCCGTATTTCGACGATTAGAAGCTTGAAAAAGCTTTATTTTTTGTTTTCGTCTTTCAACTTGGCTTACCACGTAAGAAATTCATTACGCGGAGATATTGCAGTCAGATTATATAAAATTCGAAGGACTGTGGTAGCGATTCATCAGAGCACGTGTTTACCGTAGCAAGGGGTTGCCACGACCTTGAAAGGATCTGGGTCGCCGTCGCCGCTCCAAGCTGTGGAAATGTTTCTTCGAGACGTTTTGTGAGTCAGACAATTCAATAGAAATTCTCATAAAAAGAACTGTTTAAAGAAGCGAGAATTATGCTACAGAGATAAAATTCACCTCACGTACAGACGTAGAGAGTAGAGTTAAATTCATTAAAATCATTTAAACATTATCTTATATAATATTACAGTCGTAAAAGAAAGCCAGATAACTAATTCCTGTAAAAAAATTGTAAAAACCTATTTATTTCGTTTTTTTATTATTGATAATATTTGTTCTTTTAGTGTGTTTCCAATGTATTGTTTAATAGTTTTCAAATTGTTCAAAACTAATAATTAGTAAAAGAGTTAGTATTATTTGTACGTTCATTGTATAACAATATTCTGTTTGCTGGCTAAATTGTATAAAGTAATAATTTAAGTGAAAGTGAAACTACGTCTTGTATATATTTCATTCACTGTTCATGTGACAATTGATTTGAAAGTGTATGCTAAGGGTATTTCGGTATGTAATTATTTTCCCGTGTTTTGTGTTTGCATGTATTATCGTCTTGTGTACAGTTATTTTTTGTTGTGTTTTTTTTTGTGAAGTGAAGGGTATTATAATTTTATGTAAAGTATTTACGCTAGTGTTGAAACATAACTGCAATTGTTAAGTAATCACGTAATTGCAAAAGGTAGAGCAAGTGATAAATTTTTTCTATGCAATGTGTAAATGCTAGAGTAGAATTGTATTCCAATATTTAAACAGAATATATTCAAAACGCTGTTCATAGTTAAAAGATTAACTTGCCTACGTTTCTTTTACAACAAAAGTAGGATAAAAGACGAACCCACTCCTGTAGGGCAGTTAGGACATATGAAACTATTCCTAATTTTTGGTGTGACATTGTCATAACAAGTCACAGATCAAGTAATACTACAAGGTTACTTGAGTGACCCGCTGTAGGCTTTTTAGAGAAAAGTGAAAAGGTAGAGCGGTCACAATATATATATATATATATATATATATATATATATATATATATATATAATATTCTGCATGGTCTTGAGACGAAAGATATGATAATTTGTAGTACAGAACTAACGCCGATTCAAACGATGTATGATCAAGAGTTATATAATCATTATGTGAATGTAATAAAAGAAAATAATTTTAGATCTGTTTAAATGGCCTATTATTATTATTATTATTATTATTATTATTATTATTATTATTATTATTATTATTATTATTATTATTACTATTATTATTATCACCTAAATCCATCACAGACATGTATTAATCTTATCTCTACCATCAGCATTGTACTTTTGGAACCAGCACGAATTATTTTTGTCCTTTAATAATACGAGGAAAACATTTATAGAACCATTTTAACCCGTTTTTTTAGAAAATAATTGTTTAAAAATTGCGTAGAGGGAGAAAGCGGAGGAGCAAAGGAAGGGAAGGAGTATGGAGGGAAGGGTGTAAGAAAGTAAGGAAAACAAAAGATCGTGAATGAAAGAAAAGAGAGAGAGAGAGAGAGAGAGAGAGAGAGAGAGAGAGAGAGAGAGAGGTAAATAAAGTAAAAAAGGTATGAAACGAAAGGCAACAAAACAAAAGCAGAGAATAAAAATGGACGCCTAAACTGCACAATCACGTTATCACAGGAAGTTGTAAATGTGTTCGAGTTGACCGTACTAAATATTTTGATGTGATGTTTCCAATATATCATGTTCTACGATTCTTTCTAACTTCATTGTCCAATGTTTTCGGATTGTCAAATTCAAAACTGGACTATAAATACAATCTATGTTTGGATATAGAAATTAAGTTGGACGCTGATTACTTACTGTTATTATCACGCTCCAACATAGGTAATCTTGCTGCCGCGTTGTTTAACCAACGTATACTAGAGGGAATAACTTTTACAAAAATGTGATTACGCAGTTTATGCATCCTATGTAATTCTCTGCATTTGTCGCCTTCATTATATATTTGCGTATTACCCCCCTCACACCTATTTGCTCTGTTTTAGCACAAAGGAAAAAATCCATCTATTTTTGACAAAATTTTAAAAACGTCCTATGAGCTTCATATAAAGTAACTCTTAAAATTAAAATATGTTTCAAATTCCTACGGTCATAAGTGTGACCAGATCTATTGGGGAATGTCAACTTTGGTGAGGGTCCACCGACAAGCAGTTGGACACACAGACAGACATATTTTTTTGAAAATCACTTAATCGTTTTGTAGCACGAAAAATCACTTTTTCAAAATCAGAGTCACACAAAACGAGTTTTTCTGTCGAAATCTCGGCAGTTTTTTTGTGCAGCATTGCAAAAACTTGTATATGAGAAAGTAAAATCATTTGACATTTGCGCCATTTTCATTAAAACTTTAGATATAAAAATACAATTTTAATATTTATTTTTACTTTCTCTTTACTACGTACTTACGTAGTAACAAACTAGTGGTGCTACAGAAAGGCACAGACTTTTGTATTAGCTTGATTCCTAATATCTTTGGTGTCGGCTACCTTGTGCCCCATCCTCTTTCCAGCTGGTATATATTGCCGTTCAAAGTACCTTTTTCATATTTTCTTAATTTATTGGTCCCCTAACGGTAGAACTAAAATATTACTTTAAGAATATTATAGAAGAGTAAAACATCGTCGTATATGTAAATTTTTGACGAAAATTTGGAGGGGTTTTTAGAAAATGGTGTTTGAATGTTTCTAAAAATGCGCATTTTCAGCAGGAAGCTGATTTTCACCCAAAAATTCATTTTCGAAAAACCTCACTGAAAATCATTTCAAGCACTTAAACTCACAAATACAATAATTTTTACACTCTGCTAGTAATATAAACATTAACATCGTGAGAAATATTTAAAAAAAATAGATTTTGGTAATTTTGATAAACCAAAAGAATACGTCAGAGTGACATGATGTCACCATGTTTAGTCCATTAACACTATTTGTTAAAAAAATTTAACGAGAAAATTTAAAGCTGTTGTTGAGAAAACGGCGTTTGAACGATTCTGGAAATGCGGAATTTCGAGCTCAATTTCACAGAAAACTTGCGTTTTCGAGAAATTTTACGAGACGTCATTTAAAGCACTTGTTTTAACAATTTCAATCACGTATAAAAATGGCATTTAATGTAAATATTAATGGTGTGAGAGAGATGTCAAAAAATTACTTTTTTGTAATTTTTCAAAGAACAAAATTTTAGAGCAAAATGGCGTTAATGTGATCTTATACATTACATTCAGCGCCCCCTATCAAAAGGTCAATAGAAAAAACTTTGAAGCTGTTTTTGAGAAATTTGTGTTTTTGATATTTTTTAATATTACACATAGTTAACTCAACATTGCGCGAAAACTACTAAAATGTTCAAAAAATGTAGATGATCTTAATGAAAGAACTAATTATGGAGAACAAATTTCACTTGAAGAAAAAAATTTCTTCAATTTTGTATTTGTATAAAGAAGCCGAAAAATCTCAAACTGTTGCAATTTTCGAAAATTCAGTCTCAGAGAAAATGAGACATATGCTACCTTTTTTAATTTAATAAAATATTTGGAGCCATTTTTGAGAAAAGTTTGAAAACGTCCCTGGTTCTATATGTAAAGTACCCCAAAAATTAAAAAGTTATTCAAAATCTCAGAGCTTTGAAAGGGATCAGATCAACTGGGAAGTATTCAGTTAGGGAAAAATATTACGAATAGTTTAGCCGCTATAGTTGTTTCCAGGCAAGAGACGGACGAATAGACAGACAGAAGGATGGACACATGTTTCGAAAAACAACAACACTTTTTCGGTATCAGGGGTCCCCAAAACATGTGTTTCCCTTGAAATCTCGGTATCGATTTTCCGCAACATTACATAATTAAAAGTATAGAGTATAACAACATTACACTCTATACTATACATATTACTTCGTAGACGAGAAAGTAAAAATTCCTAAATAGTAGATCTATAAAAAAAGTCATGTGCAATTATGCTTTGGGCCGGTGAGCGCAATTCAGTGAATGCCAAGGCTGCGAGTACGCAGTCAGCGTAAGGCATGAATGTCTTCAAATGTGTGTCTGAGGAGCATTCCCAATCACATGAGTATCACATTAATACCATAATCCATCGTAATTCGTTGCTCTGACTGTGAAGCGTGTGTGCGATGTGTGTGCTTTCTGTATGTGTAATTGAGGAATTGGCTCCCTACACACACAATGGTACAAGCACCGAGATGGATCCATGGACATTCATGTGCATATACGAAATGACAGAACCGAAATGGGTTCGATTACCTCGGCGTTTTTTGGGGTGAGCACGAGCGACCTCGAGCCTGAGATTTTCCCAAGGAGAGCTATATGTATCTTGAGAGGACTTGGTAGGTTCCTTGGGCGCTGATAGACGGCATCCGGGAACGTGTTGGAGCAGAACCCTGAAGATAACCTCGACCTGAAAGAAAAAGAAAAATTCGAAATGGAGGAAAGAAAAGGTAAGAGAAAGTCTATGCCATTGCGTAGCACCACTTACAAACAATTTCAACAATTTTTATTTTATTCAATGTGACCGTGCACAACCTTGGTAAAGTTCATTTTCCAGTGTAACCATGTCTTCGGTAATACAATTTTTCATGTCTTACAGTGGTCAGTAGCCGTCGCTTCTTATTTGGTTTATGCAGTAATTCTTGGAAACGATAATTACGAAGGCTCACGATGTAAAGGTCAATCACAAAATTCTTCGTTGAAGAAAGCATTGACGGTTTGCACTTACTTGTTGCTTACACATTGATAAGAAAGGAACTGTAGTTACAATGACCTTAGTTCAGTCACCTTAAACATCTTTATGTTGCTCATTTTTTCTGTTACCATATAATGAAAAAATTGTGATAATAGGTTTGCACTTACTTGTTGCTTACACATTGATAAGAAAGGAACTGTAGTTACAATGACCTTAGTTCAGTCACCTTAAACATCTTTATGTTGCTCATTTTTTCTGTTACCATATAATGAAAAAATTGTGATAAACATCTTTATTGCAAAATTATCCCATATATATATATATATATATATATATATATATATATATATATATATATATATATATATATATATATATATATATGTGAAAATAATTGGCATGTGTGATCGGCATAGAGCCTTGAACGTTGATTTTAAAACATGACCAACAAATAAGTATTTGCGTGTTTCATATTCATTGCACTTCATTCAGAATTTATCGAAGCGTTTTCAGGAGAAATAAAGTTATTGTAAATACAGGCGTTGTTGTCCTTGTCGACATTAATAAAATAGGTCGAAGATACTGGCGTCCAAAACACGTAGGCAAGTTATCTAAGAAGTGCAGGAACACGTCAAAAGAAACGAAAAGAAGGAAACCCGATAAACACGCCGTGCGGCCCAAACAACACGCAAACCGTTTTCCCCGCACGCTTGGCGAAGGGTGGGCGAGGCGAGGGCGAGGGGCCGAGGCGAGCCCCGCGACTCTGCGACGCGATGCGCACGTGACCGCAGGGGGCGACACCTACGGCACGCACTGGCCAGAATGCAGAACAAGGCGGGCAGAAAAAGGAGAAGGGAAGAGAGGAAAATGTAGGAGAATTAGAGATAGAAGAAAACTGACTGGCCAAGGAGGACGCAAATGAGGAAATATCAGGGACTACAAAAATATGTGTTTTTAAGATCAAGGATTAGATAATCCATTATTTGTAAAATAAAGCTGGCATTACGTTGAGTGATTAAAAGGAGTTTGCGCCAAACTTACACATACACAAATACCAAGATCATCATTCTTAGCAAATGAGATCGTGCCTTTTTTCTGCTGAAACTCCGTTAAAAAAAAGGGTACTTAAACCATACTTAAATACTCTGCACAGAAATCAAGCGTCTGTTATGTTCTCGGTTCAACTCAGAAGTCCGCATTTACTTTCATTACGCGTTCCATGTTACCTGTAGAAAAATTAAATTGAGCAAATTTCCATAACTCTTAATTATTACAGTATGTGCTGCACGCGTGCTTCTTAGTTTCTTGTTCTGAGCTTCTTTGGAGAAACACAGTCGAGCGAGTCTGCGCAACGCAACGTCCACCAAAATCAATGGGCAAAATCCAGACCTGTGGCGGGATTCATAACTGAATTGAGGGAGGAACGCTGACAATGTTTTAAGGACGTTGACCTTAATAAACTGCATTCATTATCTTTATATCACTTTATTTTGTGACTTTAACTCTACGCTACTTTTCTTACTTTATTTCACTTTTAATTTCAGTCAGTTAAAGTGAAAATTAGTCACAAAAAAATTGGGTTCATTGTGTGGCGCGGTTGTATGTGGTGGGGACCAATGGAGAGGATATGGTAGGAGAAACGCGCCATACAGAGAGGTTGGACCGGGAGCGGTGGGTCATTGCATCAACTGTTACTCAGTGCCGCTAGCCGGGAAGTCCTAGGTGCGACTCCCGACGGTGAAAGGATTTTCGACACTAGCTTGTGAGCTAGGTCGAATTTAGTCGCTGTCTGGAGGAGAATTCTAACGACCGGCTGCTCTGTTCGGTAGTTTTCCGTGGTTTCTGCGATCAACACCAGGCGAATGCCGGAGCAGTACCCTAACAAATGGTCCACGGACCGCGCGCGATCTTCCCTTCCTCTTCCGTGTCCTATACTCACCCCTTACACACACACACACACACACACTAACATGCACTACACTTCCACACATGCCGGGAGACCCGGACTTAGAACTTGTACCGGCTGGGGCGGTGCCCCGCTGGTGGGAGATACCTGGTTAGGGAATACCCTGCTAGTCGACGGTAGGTAAGCGCTGGATCTCGCCATCCAGTGGGGGAATATCACCGCCACCTCTCGATGAAAAACACTACACTTACGGGACTAATGACCTCAGTATTTGACGCGCCCTGAATCATTAATCAATCAATCAACAGAGAGGTCGGAGGACGCCTAGGGGAGGGCGGGCGGCGATTGAGACAGCGAAACCGGCCAAAGCTGCGGAGAGGTCAATGGCAGATCAACACCGGAGGGGTGGAGTGTGCTGAGTGCGAAAGGTTAAGAGGAGGGTGAAAGTGAGAATGTCCGAAGAACGAGGGCGCTGGAGGATATGAGGAGGGATGTATGAGAGCGCGTGAGAGGTACGAGTGGCACTACAGGAGTGCTGATACATAAGTAAAATTAAAATATTCATTTTATTACTAAGAATGATTCAGAATAAATGTTACAAACTTCTATAGCATGTAAAGGGATGGAAAATCACCACTTTTTACCAATGAACGTGTACTGGGAAATTCATATAAGAAAGTTACACAGGTGACACTTGCTCCTGATTGTTAGGTAACTGGTATTCTATATGAGACGTTCTGGCGCAGTTAAAGACATTTCATGTAGTACCTGCTGAACACCTTTGCACAAGAGGTCATCCAGCTATCAGGGAAAATATCACTTATGTAACTTTGTTTTGTTATTTGTCACTATATATTTATTGGCAAAAAGTCATCATTTTGCGACCCCTCTACATGCTCTAGAACTTAGTAACATCTATTTTGAGTCACCTGAAGAGATGGGAACAATCGAACACGTACACTAGAGTACTCGAAAAGTCGCCGAGGATCTATTTTGCCGGCAGGTAGTAGGGTTTGGAGTGAAGGAACACAGTGTAAAGATTGAAAATAGAGAAAGTCTTGGAAGGAAATAGAGACTAATGAGGGAATAGATAGAGCGGTTAAGGAAGAAGACAGTGGTAGGTGAATGAACGAGAGTGACGGTTTAGGAGCTATGAAATGGATCAATACTTGTAAAAGTAAAGGACGGGAATATGTGAGCGATATGGTATCGTATTGAAATGCAGGTGTCTCCTTGAGAGAATGTTCATGAGAGCGGCGGGGTCTAGGAAGATGGCTTGAGAAGGCAAAGGCTGCGATGTTGGTGGCACGAAAGACGAGGGTGCATCGACAGGCAGCACGGCGGAAGTCGAAGAAGGCGGTGAGGGAGAGGATGGCGAGGAGGGCGGGGACAGAAGAGAGGGCAGGGTGGGCTTGGTAGGGGGAGGAGGGAAGAGAGGCGATGGTGGCGAGGGTAGGGAGGGCATCGCTGGCGTGGAAGAAAGGGATGGCGGGGAAGGTGGGGACGGCAGAGAGGGCGGGGAGGATTGGGAGGGCAGAGAGGGTGGGTTGGCGGGGAAGTGTGGCGAGAGAAGCGCAGACGGGGGGATGGCGAGGAGGGTGGAGAGGGCAGAGAAGGCGGGGAGGATGAGCGCAGAGAGGGTGGGATGGGCGGAGAAGTGTGGGGAGAGCAGCGCGGGCGGGCAGGGTGGGGAGGGCAGCGCGGGCGTGGAAGGAAAGGATGGCGAGGAGTGTAGTGAGGGCAGAAAGGCCGCGCTGGGTGGGTGGGGAGGGAGGGGATGGCGAGGAGGGCGGGATGATCGGGGAGGGCTAGGCGTGCGGCGAGAGCGGGGAGGGGCGAGGGCAGCGCGGGCGTGGAGGGAAGCGATGGCGGGAGGGCAGTGCGGCCGAGGAGAACTAGGAAGGAAGCGGGGAGGATGGCGCGGGAGGGAAGGGCGGTGTATTGAGCGGTTCGAGGCGACAGGTGCGGTCAGCCGTGGCTCCGACCGGGAAAGACCGCAGCCGGCGTTGACAGGCGTCGCCGCGACGCCCTCGCTTCCTCCGCCGCCTTCGCATCGACGAATGGCCGAAAGTGTGCGTTGCCAGAACGGACAGCCGATGTGCATGCGAATCTCCACAGCTCATTCATACCAGGTAGACACCTTGATCCTTCTTAAACGGGAACTTCTACGGATAAATCAGATTAACAGATTTATTATTATTATTATTATTATTATTATTATTATTATTATTATTAACGCATGAAAACATTTTTGAGCGCCGATGATCAAACTTAATCTCTCCACCAATATTGAAATATAATTACATAATTGCCAGGATTTATGTTAAAGTGGAAAATTAATAAAAATTTTGTGAAAAATAATACTAATTTTAAGCAATTTTGTTCCTGATTCTCATTTAGTCTTGTTACAATTTTTGAATTTTAAAAGTTAATAATATTTTGCACATTCATGCAATACAGGTAATACATTTAATTTATCGAAAAAATCTATTTATTAAGTCTTAGAATGTCGGGGAACATTTTTCTAATAATGATAATTATCATAAAATTGACATTAGCGTTTAAAAATCGAAAATATTTAGATCAAAGTATTAAAGAATTTAAACTAATAAGATACATATTAAGTTAATACTTACTCAAATCTTCGGTGATTTTGAGGTATTATTTGCTAAGTTTTATTCAATAAAAAGGGTTTCCTTAAATACTCGTATGAGCTTCAGTATTTTTGATACATTCGATTACATGCAGAATTTTATATTGAAAAAACTGAAGAAAGAATATGCATTAAAGTTATTGAACGATAAAATGTGGTTTTAGACCATTATATGTATTGTTATAGGAAATAAAGAAATAGGAATTCATAACAGAGGTATATCGTAGGTATGAATGTAAGTTGTAATATTTTACGAAAATGTTGTTTTAGAAATTGAATTAACAAATGGGTATTTTCGACGTATTACAGTGTTTATCGTAGTGAGTCATATACTACCCGGAATGCGAATTTCGAATATTAAATGATCGTACAGAAGTCACACTGATTCGGTTTAATAACAATAGGAGTCGAGAGAAATTACGTGCACTTTAATGAGGGTAAGTCATAATATACCTTTCAAATACCCTGAAGAAATAGCTGCCTAAAAAGGAAAGAAGTTGACAGCCCATCCGTCGTCCTCACCGAAGCCCTGGCTCCCCCATCGGTGGCAACGCCCCCAAAGGCGCCGCTGCTGGCGCCCACCGATCGGGCAGGGAGGGGAAGGGGCGGGGCAGGGTGGAGAAGGGTGGAAAGGGGTCGGCGCGAAGAGCTGCGGCCAGGGTGGGGGTGGGGCGCTGTTCTCAGCATACGTGATGAAGGGCCGGGCATTGATCATTAATTTATCGGCGCTGTCGCCCGCGGGCCGGTCTCCAGGGCGAACGGCGGACGCGAGCGCGGGCGATGGCGGGCGGCTAGAGCGGCGGGGGCGGGGCGAGCTCGCCACTCTCGAGTGCGCCCGCGGGCCACGCCGCCACCGCCGCCACCGCCGCCGCCGCGCCAATAAGTGCGACGCACACGGGAAAGCGTTTATCCGCGGTTTGCGCTCCGCTGCGCCGACACGTCGTGGCCTGCCCCGCCCCTCCCCGCCCCGCCCCCGCCGCGCTCGCCGCCCGCGCGCCGCTCGGCCTGGCGCCCGCGGCGCCGCCGCCCGCAGCCGCCCGCAGCCGCCCGCCCGCCCCCGCACCTTAGCCGCCCCGCGCCGCCCGCCGCCCCGGATCAGCCCCACACAGAGGACGGCTGCCTCGCCCGCTCGACCAGTGCTCCCCGGCGCCCGCCGCCGAATCCAGAGCGAGATACACGCGCTCGTATGAGACATTTATTTATCAAGTGAACTACACAATATTCACTTCAAGAATAGCGCCAATCTCGGGTTTTAAGTCTTCACGAAGAAATTATTCTTAAAATTATATTCACTTTTCACTTCTATTCACTGTAACGTTTCGATTTCAATGAAAAATAAATAATTTAAAAGGAAAATATTTGTTCGCTCGTCTCTGATTCAGTACATTGTGTGTTTGGCATATTAATTTTATTAACATTAGATTTTTAAAAAACCAGATTCAATTTTTTGAATTGATATATGTCAGTTTTTAACAAATATGAATGTGATATTAAATTAGCACTTCCTGGGAAGAGCTCGAATTTCAATGCTGGAGGTATTATTTGATCAGCAATGTTAATTTACATTTTCACAAGTAAATTAAAATCACACACAAATTAAAACGTTTTATTTTAAACATTTTTGCAACGTTCTACATACATGTGACCATCGAATTTTACGTCGTAAATATCAATGATTTATTTACAATTCACGTTTTTCTGTGAAAGTTCGTTTAAAAAATTTTTATTTTTAAGAACATTTTATCCTTGACATAAGGAATTACTATAAGGAAATTAAAAACCTTCCAAAAATATTCGCCAACAGAAAAAATCTAGCAATTTTATTTCATTTTTAGACAAATAACGTATTTCTCTATATAAGTTTCATGTTATTTCTGAATAATGCCTAAACATACTACATTTCTTATAAAGATGTTTTCTGATGAATATGAAATTTTGTAAACGTTTTACTATAAAAGGTATTTGAAATCGTATTTTAGAAGAGAAAAATAATATTTAGGACCAGAACGATTGCATGTTAAGTGATCTAGGGCTCCCCGGGCGACCTGGGTTATTGTTTGATGATTCTGGACGCGTTAACTGCTAAGGTCTTTAGTACCGTAAGTGTAGTGCATTTTTATCACGGGAGATGGTGGTGTTCTTCCTCGCTAGGTGGTGAGATCCTCCGACCCGTCTGCTTGCGGGGTTTTCTTTAATCAGGTATCTCCCTTCAGCAGGGCACCGCCCCTACCAAGATAAGCTCTAAGCTCCCGACCGGTCTCCCGATGTGTGGTAGTGTAGTCATGTTAGTGTAAGTGAATGTAAATAACTTGTGTTGGATATGACAAGGAAGAGGAAGAAGTTGGAAAGATCGTCCATGGTCCGTGGACCGGTTGTTAGAGAACTGCTCGCATTCGCCTGAAGTTGATCGGAGAAACCACGGAAAACTGTCGATCAGAGAAACTGGCCGTGGGAAATGTCCAGACAGCGACTGAATTCGACCCAGCTAGTGTCGAAAATTCTGTCACCGTCCGGACTCGAACCCTAGGAACTCCCGGTCAGACGCACTGCAATGACATCAGTTGATGCTCTGAGCCACCTAAGCCACTACCTCCCCGGATTTTGATGCAACTTTCTATGCTGAGTCTTACATGTCTCGTAAAAACATCTGTTCAATCATGACTTCATAGGAGAAACATTTTTGAGGTCCATCGGTTTGTTTGATCCCATCCACCCCATGACCCCGTGCGACTATAATAGTTGTGAATTTTGGGAATAGAATAGTCCCTTCTCCGTTATTATTAAACAAATTGAATCGAGCTTTCTTGTACATTTTTCTGTTCCATTCAAAGAAAATAATATAAATTTATTCTTTATCACACAGTGAGTATATTGCTTCCAAGTTACCGACAAAAATTAATGTTGTAAATAAATTCCAGACTTTAACATTGAATAGTATCCTTAATATTTAAGTACGAAATATGAAATTTGAATCATAACATATCAACTGTACATAGTTTCCTAATGCATAATACTGTGACGTCGTGGGAACACAGTAGTAATCACAGACACGAGCTTGAGATATTTACAGATTTATTTATACGTATTTACCAATAAATAGTTTGATCAGCTATGTACAGTTCTGATAGACCCTATCCCCCGATCTCAGGAGCGATCCTTAAATGATGCCAATCTGCCTGACTCGTGGCCCTCGCCACTGCTCAGCGAGCTTACGCGCACAGCGTAGAGCCCCGGCGACCACAGTCACCCGTGGAAAAAACGTTCCACAGCGGCGTCCCAACACATGGGTTGCCCTACGAGCATAGCTCGTCCCTGCACCGCCCTGGGCGCAAGTTTTGTGCGTTCGTACGAAGTCTTTACTTAGCTCAAAAACCCACCCCCGCGCTTTGCGCTCTCGCTTATATACATTCCAGACCACGTGACACGCAACGTCATCGCGCTTTCGCGCGGCACTTCATGCGACGTGACTGTCGCGCCGCCTCGCATTTTGGGCATCCCTTCCCATGGATTTGTGGAAGTTTCTAAAATACCTCGGGGTGCCTCCGCCCCTAGCTACCGCCTATTCACTTGTACTTTCCTTTCTCCAACCAGCATTCTCTGCCTGCCCTAATCCTGAGACGCGGTGCCTGCAAGGCGCCAGTCTTCCTGCCTGGGCTTCCTGCTAATACTATACGTTACAATATCAATCACCTAGCTCTTGCCCTTTCTTCATAAATTAAGTTTAAAAATGATGATTTGGGCAAAAAGTCCCAAAATAGGGTGTTTTCAAACTTGGACCTTCTAGAAATTCCTTCAAACGTATACCATTAGAAGGAAGAAAGCTTTTATGCTTCTAAAAACGTTAAATTCATTATCCGCATACAATGCCCAAAATGTAGTAAAATTTCAACCATGTTGACGGCAAAAGTAAGTGTTCAATACAAATGCCAGAGTTTATTGTTGTAAAGTTTCCTAAATTTTCAAGTAAGAAAATTGAAATTTAGTGCATAATACCTCAACCTAACACTGCTTGGGAATGCATCATTTTAATCTCCTAGCTCTTACGATTACTCTACAATTTAAGTATAAATTTGGTAACTTTTCCAAAAGAGTCCGGAGGGTTCCACGCACGTTTCCGGAAAAATACCTAAATGAAATGATTTCAAACATATCTCAACAGAGAGAACACATTTTGAAGCCTCTAGAAATATATGAATTTATTTGCCGACCTAGTACACAATGACTCTAGTTAGAGACTAAGTTGGAAGGCAAAGCAATTGCGGCGGGTTATATTTAACGGACAAAATTCATGTATTCGTCTCTGATAATCATTATTTTTTTAAATAACTTTCCATCCAATAATTTTGAACTAGCAACCCCATCGCCTTAGAGGTCATATCCGAAAATTGATGACAAGAAAGCAACATTACCAGAGAGAATCATCATCCTGTGTGTGCTGAGACCGTGAACACATTCGAATCAGCGGTTAAAAAAATCTGTTGATCCAGGTCACAGACACGTTACGTACGCAGAATGTGAAACATGTATATGGAAATATGGATTGTATTATTTTCTGATTGCATGTTACGTTGCTAGTTCTTTACATCTCTAGGTACTTCATTGTTAATTGAGAAGTGTTGACGCTACCGATATATCGTTGACGTCGATGTCTTCACTTCACTTGACAGTGACAGCGAACTCATCCTCCCTTTGGAGATGCATGGTGCTCAGAGACACTTCACACCGTCAGCCTACCGTTATCTCGATTCTCCCAACATTCCCCCTTTCACCCATAATCCCCCGCCCCCCAGTGGACGACCCGTTCGTCCTCCCGCTCACTGTCTCGCCCACCAGCCCAGCGGCGCGCTCGCGAGCGCCATAAATTTCCCGTGCGGTGCGCACCCGATGTGGCGCAGGCGGAGGGCATCTAAGTTTCGCGTCGCGGGGGCGGCGGCGGCGGGCGCGAGCGTAGCTATTAACACGTAGCCGCCGCAGCGCAGGGAGGTTGCGGCGGGCTATTTGTCACCGGCGACGCTCCCGTCGAGGCGTCGCGACGCTAACAATGCGGCGCCGCCGCTGCGAGAGTACGGCGCACAAAGGCGACGCCCGAGACACCGGGATGGAGCGACCCGCCCCCGCCCCGCCCCCGCCCCCGCCCCACCCCCGCCCCGCCCTCGCGCCGCCAACGCCGCCGCGCCTGGGCGACGAACCGCTCGCAAACACAGCACTCGCTCCTCTAAGTGACGTGCGGGAGTCTCCTGCTGCATCCATTAGCAGAATGTATTACGCCGGCGACGTCGTAGCGGCGAGAGCTGCCGCCGCCGCCGAGCGCGCGCGCTTGGCTTGGCGGGGGCGTGGCGCCCCCCCCCCCTCGGCTCGAGAGGCGTGGCGGCGCCGCCGGTGGCTGCAGGGCGCTCAGGGCACTAAAGGTCGCCGCCCTTCGCTTGCGCGTACCTACAGAGTGACGCACAATTCTTTGGAATAAGATTTTCCTACTGAGATCATAAACGTCGTGTCTTTAAATTATCGATGTTATCTAGGTGTTTATACATCCGAAACTGTATATATCATCAAGATTATACCTGAATAAATTCCTAAAATGTTTGATAGTCACTAAGTGATTACGAAATGGACTTTCCCAATATTCATTGTGGAACTGTGTTTTTCTCCTGTCTGGAGAACATTTTTTTAAGACCGTGTGGCGATGTGAAGCATTCTCAACATTGCGTGTTAAACACGTTTCTGGAGTATCTGTCCACTGCGTTTAAGAAAAAATATGAGGATATTTAAATAAAAACTGAAGGTAACTTTGCTTTATTCACATTTCAGAAAATACTATGTCAAGAAAGCAACTTTTCTATTGCATTCATAAACGAATTTGCACCGGGAGCGGTAGCTCAGTGCATCAACTGATGTCACTGCAGCACCTCTGACCGGGAGGTCCTAGGTTCGAGTCCTGACGGCGGCAGGATTTTCGGCACTAGCTTTTCAGCTAGGTCGAATTCAGTCGCTGTCTGGTGGAGAATTCTAGCGGCCGGCTGCTCTGATCGGTAGTTTTCCGTGGTTTCTCCGATCAACACCAGGCGAATGCCGGAGGGAGCAGTACCCTATCAAACGGGCCACGGACCGCGCGCGATCTATCCTTCCTCTTCCTTGTCCTATCCTCTCCCATTACACACACACATACACTTACACTAACATGCACTACACTACCACATATACCGGGAGACCGGTCGGGAGCTGAGAGCTTGTTCCGGCTGGGGCGGTGCCCCGCTGGTGGGAGAGTCCTGGTTTGGGGGAAACCCCACTAGCCGACGGTAGGTCGGTGCCGAATCTCGCCATCCAGCGGGGGAAGATCACCGCCATCTCCCGAGAAAAAACATGCACTACACTAACGGGACTAATGACCTGAGTAGTTGACGCGCCCGGAAACATAAATCAATCAATAAACGAATTTGCAACACTCAAACCACTGTCAGCTGTAACCTCCCTCTCTCTCTTTCTCTCTCTATCTATCTAGGCTGTCTATCTATCTGAATGTCTGTGTATCTATTTCTCTATCTATCTCTAATATTTGTAAATTTAAATGTATCTGGATTGATATGTTTTCATCTTATTTGTAAACTTTACTACAAATCGCATTACATCAGCAATAACCTAATATATTAACGACGGTTCTAATACTTGGGAATTCTTATTTTTAGAAGAGCAATTATCTATAACAAGAATTAAATATCTGTTCAGAAAATCAGCTTTTGAAATTGTTAAAGGAACTCGAGAATGAATTAATGTGAAGCAACAAGATGATGCACAGGAAAGTTTTACGAAAGCAGCTAGATATCAGCCGGTCCTTGAAGCACAATGTTGGAAATGCCTCTATTCTGTTTTACGCTTTGCTAATAGACACCACCAACTTCGAAAATAACAGGCAAAATATCAACATATGCCATAAATATTTCTAAATATACAATAACCATATTAAAAGGGATAAAATGTAACATAAAACTTCCGACAATTTGAGAGAGAATACGCGGATCCTTATCAAGAATAAGTTTTAATTTAACTATTACATTTACTGTTAATACGCTTACACCTTCCATCATTCCAAACACTTTTGCGAATACATTTTTTGTTTGTAATACAATTCCGATATCCCAATGGTACACACTACACAAATTAAATACAACATACACCCCCCTTATCATGCATTTTGATTTTGTCGGTTTTAATGAACCAGCTGTGGTACATGGATTTGATCGAAGGGAACGCAATCGCCGGCATGGCGTGGCGCGAGGCGTGACTTCGTGGGCGCGCGGGCGGGTGGCGGCGCGGAGCGGGTGGCGCGCACACGCCAGCCGGCGCCATCGCCGCGCCGCCGCCTCGGGCGCCCTCGCTTTGACGGACGGTGGCGGGCGACGCGGGGCGACGCGGGGCGGCGCGGGGCGGCGCGGGCCGGACAATGGCTAAGCCGCGGGCGCGCGGGCTCGGGCTTAGCGACGCGCCCGTCAGCGAGGGGTTAGCTCGACGCGCCGCCTCATGATTTATGGCCCGCGCCGCCCCGGTCACACCTCTCTCTGCCTTCCGCGCCGCGCGCGCCGTCGCACATTCGCTTAGACCGCGGGCATTGCTTTGGACGCTGGGTCCATCGCTCGGGTCTCTTTCGCTTCCGAATGCAGTAGCTCTTCCGTTCTCGCGGCTTTCCCGCCCGCTTCTGGCGACCGCGCTGCTATCTCTATTCCTCGTGCTTTCGGTATTGGACTGCAAATCGACCTTTCTTTGCTCCCACGTCATGTAACATCACGTCGGTTTTACCTCTTCCATATCTAGAATTTCGTATCCAAACTTCACTCTGAGAATTCTCTTTCCGGAGAATTCTCCCTTTCCGCCGCTCCTCAAAACGGATGAAAATCCAATGGGGGACTACAGGGGCACGTCCCTCCCCTCAAATCCAATATTTTTATAACTTAAATCAATTTATTCAAAACTATTTTTTTAAATCTTTTGAATGAATTATACCATATTGCATTGAAGTTTTATTACATTATGCCCAAAGCAGTATTTCCATTACGAAAATGCATTTTTTACTTTAAACTAACAATTAACAAAATTGTTTCAAAAATATTTTCGGGAGGGAGGTGCGAATTAAAATTGCATCCGATATATTTTCAGGACCCCTCCCCCCTGCCTTGTGACAATTCTCCGTACATAAACATCCATCAACGCCTCCTTTTCTTGGCCCATGTAATGTCCCGAAGGTCTTCCCTGGTATTTGGCCTCCCCCGTATTTGCTGACCTCTGGGCTGCTCCACCCGCGCCGTCATTCACATCACCGAAATCGAAATTGTACGCTTCGGATGTCTGTTTCTCTCTCTCTCTCTCTCTCTCTCTCTCTCTCTCTCTCTCTCTCTCTCTCTCTCTCTCTCTCTCTCTATCTATCTATCTATCTATCTATCTATCTATCTCACTCACTCTCTTTCTCTCTCTCACACACACACACTTCTCACTCTCTTTCACTCTCACTCCCTCTGTCTACCTCTATCTGAATTTCCCGATTTGGTTCAGTTCCTACATCTCACTACTTTTTACTCGTATTGTTTTCACTGTTATGTTGTGACTCATGATATTGCCGTTCGTGCTGAGGACGTTTCTGATATTTTACATTAATTGCCTTCTTGCAGACGAATGTGGTCATAGCCTAACATCTGTGATAAATTGAAAT
The DNA here is from genome assembly GCA_011170035.1 of Teleogryllus occipitalis. Lineage (NCBI taxonomy): Eukaryota > Metazoa > Arthropoda > Insecta > Orthoptera > Gryllidae > Teleogryllus > Teleogryllus occipitalis. Next base: position 27,156 of record BLKR01002916.1, read on the forward strand.
ATCTGTCGTGATATTCTCATATAACAAGAACATTATAAAATAATCATTAAAATTTACAAAATGATGTCTTATTATCATCTCTACATACTAATTGCAACCCTTTCAATTTCGATGCTTTGCGTCGCCTCTCATTTTCCAATATTTCAATCTCCTTTTTCTTCCTGGCTACCATAACCCTTGCCAGCACTCCTCAGAGAGCCCCGTCTCTTTCGCAATGCACAAAATTCTTCCATTACATATTAGGTCTCCACCAAAATCACTCATCATTTACTGCCTTCCAAGACTACTGAGTACTGCTACCACTTTTTTAATTGTTTTTTCTGTTCTCACTCCCATGAAATTTTCAAATGACAAATAATAATGTTTTATTTCAGTTTCACTTATTAAGTAAATGAGTAGACTAGTGGAGATCAGGTTATAAGGAAGGTCACTATATCAATGTAGTGTTTAGTTTATGAAAAATATTTTATGAGATTTTTAATGGCACGTTTGAATCAGCCTAATCATTCTGTCATCATAATATTTAAGAGATAGTATGTGTTACAAAAATGTACTAGATAGGAAGCAAAGTCAATATTTAGCGTTTGCAATTTTGAACAAAATATTTGCCGTTTATGACTTTGCAATAAGAGCTAGGCGAATTCCAACGTTTTGCTTGATCATGGCCTGAAACCTTCGCGGCACCCAATGTCTGTGTCGCAAAGCTCTTTTGCTCGCCTTGTGACATGCGCCCCTCATTTGTGCCAACGCCCGGACCTTCTGTTTGAAATCAACCCGTTATTATTTACCCACTGGAGCGAAGGCCACGCGTCAGCCAGGACACCGACACCGCCGCGTCCGTTGACAGCACGCCAGCCCCCGCTGCGGACCAAATCCACACTCTTGGTCGCCCGGAGAGCGGTCCAATAGCGCATATCGAGCTACTCACACATCATTTATCTACTCTGTATTATACGCTAATAATGGAATGGCATGACTGTACTGCAGCAAGTGCGGAATGTTGTCAGGGTCGGTTCCCACGAGTCCAGTTAGTAATTTAAAATTAGTCATATACTACCGAACTTTTACTTACGAATTTTTATTCGGTAACTTATGTAACAACGTCTTTCTGGTGTAAGATGCAGTAATTCTCCTTGAACATTATCAGTCATATCTCCAGTCAAGTTGTAAGTCGACCACGGGCTCGGCACCTTTAATATTTCGTAGGTATGGAGACGGTAACCCATCCAAGGATCCATGATGACCCGAACTGTTTAAATCGTCTTAGGTGGCTCAGAGCATCAACCGATGACACTGCAATGCCTCTGACCGGGAGGTCCTAGGTTCGAGTCCCGACGGCGGAAGGATACTAGCTTATCAGTTAGGTCGAATTCTGTTGCTGTCTGGATTCTAGCGGCCGGCTGCTCTGATCGGTAGTTTTCGGTGGTTTCTCCGATCAACACCATGTGGATGCCGGAGCAGTACCCTAGCAAACGGGACACGGTTAGCGCGCGATGTTTCCTTCCTCTTTCTTGCCATATCCTCATTCCTTACTTACACCCACTTTAACTTACATATCCAGCATTACCTCACATGCTGGGAGACCAGTCGAGAGCTTAAACCTTGTTCCGGCTGGGTTAGTGCCCCGCTGGTGGGAGATACTTGTTCGGGGAAAACCCCACAAGCAGACAGAAAGGACGTGGCTGCATCTCGCCAGCCATCAGGGGAAGAACACAGCCACCTCTCGCGACAAAGTAAACACTACACTTAGGGGACTAATGACCTTAGCAGTTGACTTGCAATGCTCGAACTGCTTTACATCTGTGACTTCACGGAGCTTGGTTAAGAAGTTCGGCTACCGGTGTAGGCAGAAAAAATATAACGTAGCGTCACGTTGGCGGCCGTGGGTGGGAGGAGGAGCGGAAGTATCGCATACCTGCGGGCATGAATAGCTGCGCCCCGGCGTTGGGATACATTTAGACAAAGGGGACGCTAGCTTGACCGGGAAGGTCACGTGGTAGATACGAGCCTCCCTCCTACACCTAGGACGGTTACGTGACGGCTGCACTCTGGTATAAAATCGAGCCGACGAGCTCAGACGGGGGTTTTATTCTGGAAACATCGCGCGATGCGCAAAACTTTACGTCCAGGCTGGAGCGTGTCGTGCCTATTGCACGGGTGACGAGGTTACGGTAGTGGCGCGGGAGTAGCGTCAGAGGAGGCGGGGCCTCCCTAGCTATGTGGGGTATCCACAGGGAAATACAAGTGTGTAGTTTCGGAGCAGAAGTTGGTTATTGTACATACATGTAAATGAACTTGTACATACTTGTAAATGTCAGTGTGTTTTTCTCCATGACGCCACAATAAGATTTCTTTGTCGCGGCTTTCGTATTGGGTAGAGACCTATTGTGTAAATGCTAAGATATATATTACAAATGTTGTTTATAGGTATTTTTACAGCTGAAAGACATGAATACAGCCTGACTGGCATTTATAATTTTACTTAGAATATATTAAGCTTCAAAGACAAATCAAATTTGCATATTTAAGCTCCGATCTTTAAACGTTCTTTAAACGATCTTTAAACCCTCCATACAGACTTTATCGTACTCCAAGCAGGGTTGTGTCAGGTGTATCCATCTTCCCTTTTCCCTACCTATCATTTACTCATTACCTCATCGTCATATACCGCATCCGTTTTGTAATTTTAAATTACTAGCATATCATCAAAAAATATCAGTATATAATTTAAAATTACATGCTGGTATAATTCAGAATAGCATTATGGTGAAATAGGAAAGCTAAAACTCGGGGGTTTGGACTAAACAATAATAATAGGGATGTAATGATAATGATGATGGGGATGTAATGATAATTCGTACCGTATTTATCAACTGTCATAGAAATAAATACTAACAACAGAGCGCGTTTTCGGTTTGCCAATATAGAACTTTTTGAATCAATAAGAAGGGCTTGGGGCAGTAACAGGATATGCCACACCAGCCTTAGCAAACCCTCCGCTATTCGTAAATGCTAATATCTCGATTTTCGAGAAAGAGTGGTTTATCTTGTTACAATTTATGTGTTCATCATATTTATTGGTACAATAAAGAATCACTTACTATGGAAAAAACCTTTGTCACTGGAGTTGAAGGATTTCTTCGGAAAAATTTGATAATAACAGAAATTTTTCTCTTCATCACAGTCAAATTTCCTTGTAAAATTTACGAGAAAAGAATGAAGCAGAAAAGGATTTTGATAACTACGCGTAATGTGTCAAAGACAGATTTGATGCTCAGTACTGGCCCTCTGCATTGTCGTTTAAGTAGTAACCGTGGCTATGGATTGATTGATTGATTGATTGATTTGCTCGTGTTTCCGGGCGCGTCAACTGCTTTGGTCATTAGTTCCGTTAGTGTAGTGCATGTTTTTCGTGGTAGATGGCTGTGATCTTCCTCCGCTGGAACACGAGATCCGGCGCAGACCTACCGTCGGTTAGTGGGGTTTCCCACTAACCAGGACTCTCCCACCAGCGGGGCACCGCCCCAGCCGGGACAAGCTCTAAGCTCCCGACCGATCTCCCGGAATTTGTGGTAGTGTTGTGCATGTTAGTGTAAGTGTGTGTGTAAGGGGAGAGGATAGGACAAGGAAGAGGAAGGACAGATCGCGCGCGGTCCGTGGCCCGTTTGTTAGGGTACTGCTCCGGCATTCGTCTGGTGTTGATCGGAGAAACCAAAACTAATGATCAAATCCAAATAACCAAATGGAAAACTATCGATCAGAGCAGCCGGCCGCTAGAATTCTCCTCCAGACAGCGACTGAATTCGATCTAGCTGAAAAGCTAGTGATTGATGGAAAAGCTATGGATTGATGTTCATTTCAACAAATGCTCTGGAGGATTGGTAAAGAGGCCAACATAAAAGGGTCACATCTTGAAAGGGAATCAAAATATTAAAATTACTTACACATTCATCGTTTATAATTACATAAAGGAACATTCATGCCAAGTTCCAAAAATAATTTATTTGCTCGTGAGTGCGTAACAAACAAATTTACAATTAGAACAATTTCCTAACTGTCGGGAGTTCGCTTCACTCCGTTAATTATTTCAAAGGTGAGCATTATATCATCATTGGGTTTTATTTCGTCCTCGACCATATTTCTTGAATACCTCAGTTATGCATTTCTCATCAAATTTTATTAGGTCTTGTTTTCAATGTGTCTTGTCTTAGAAATTTGTTGAGAAAAGAGGTAGAAGGAAACACTCACTAAATGAACTTGTGGATTAACATCATTCTATCATAGTTTGTATGTGGAATTTGTCGTAAAAGAACCAAATGTTTCTAGAATCCTTATTAGTCCACACTTCTATCACTAACGTACAATTTGAGTGCAAAGTGTTGAATAGTAATACCTCTGTTGCAGCCAACAAAGTCTTGTCTGCTGTGAAGCAATTACAGGTAAGTGGTGTACACATTCGTTCGATCACGGTATATCCAGCTCGGCTTTTTCCTGTTTTGACAACTGAATTTGCTGAATAATACATTATCATGTACTGATATCGAATGCAGCTTATCTGAAGATAGAACACAATTACTTGGAAAAGTTTATTACAGCGGTTTAACTCTGCTACTATAACATTAACCGATGTGGCACTCGTTACGGTATCTACCCAATGATAATTGTAATTTGCCTTTAACGTATCGGCTGTCAAACAATTGTGAGATTACGCACATACTACTACTGATGAATATAAGTTCATCTCAAATCTACTTCTGGAGCGAAAAAATAAATTATTTTTAATATAACATTTACCACGAAATAATGTTGTTTTAGCTCATTTAATTACGATAAGTACAATTATTGTTAAAAACTACTTTGAAAACAGTGATAAAATATGTGTAATAAAGTCATATTAGTAAAAAACGTAAAAATTGAAAAAAGTCTTCAAGTTTATTGTAAACGTACTATGCGTATTAATCGTATATTCTCATCATTTAAATTCTGAAGCCAACGTTAACCATTTATTCAGTTTTCCATTTTTAAGCCTCTTATAATGTATGATATTGAATGTAAACTTTTCCCATCCGTTAAGTTTGAAAATATGACATTTACTATTCGTGATACAATGTTATTAAAATAACTGTGGAGAAAGAAACATTGCAAAAATTGTATAAGGTAAATAAACCGGTAGTTGACACTTTCAAATATAATGCTTATAAATAAGAAAATAACTACCCTGTAATTATTGTTTAAACGATTTCTGTACTGTGAAGCCATCTGCATTGTAAATCAGTTATTATCATACCAGGGTGGCAATCATTTTGAGTTGAATGGTTTGTTGTGTGTTTGAAAGTATCAACTATTAATACCATGTTCATTTACCTTCCTGCTATTGAATCATGATATATGTGATCACAAAGTATATTATGTTTCATGAAAATTTGAATTTGGAAAAATAAGGAAGTACATAAATATAATATCGAATACAATCCACGATTTATCTTTCGATATAAAAAACGACTTCGACAAACAACCAGGAAGTTAAGAAACGATGAGAAGGTAGCCCAAATGTTCATCTCCAATATATTAATCATTCTCTGAAATCTCGGAACATCATATCCCACGCACTGGAACAAAATTCTTTTCTGCCTCACACAATAGTGCTTTAAACGCAATTCACTCATAATATTTACTGCTTCATTTTATATTACATATTTTACTGAATCAATATGATATTCCATATTTTGCTTTTGCACGTAGTGACAATTATTTCAGAAATGTACAAAAATGTTTTTAATTTATTTGCCCTAATAACAGCTATCTAAAAAATGCCCGTTCTTATTCGGTATAATTAAAATGACGTGGTCAATGTTGATAAGTTAGCATAACGTAATTTGACCTACAAAGAGAATAACAATTTTTGTGCTTCACGAATGAAAAATTATAATCACAGTGATGTTATCTGCATTAAAAAGAACGATATAAGTAAATGGTAAACAGTGGATTTTATTCCACAATGTTCACATTGTTTGCGGACTGTCGACATCGATTGCCGTTATAATTTTACGCGAGGCGACCGTTCCCAACTAAAAATAACCATTCTCCCATATCACGAGGAACAAACGAAAATCACTCGGTCCACCTGATTCCCAGAGTGAAAAGAGGAACGGGTTTTTCAGAGGGTAAAATAAATTTAATCGTCATTTCGCTTTGTCGGAATGAACTGTCAATCACGGAATTTTATGCTGATCAACTCCACGAACTCAAATACAACTACGGGGTATCGGTAGCGTTCAACGTCCAATCCCCTGCGCTCTTGACGGGTTCAACTCGGCCGCGTCGGCTCTAAGCCTGCTCTGATACGAACAACACCGAGATTTTGTTTTCGATCGAGCATTTGAAGTGGCGCAGAACAGTAGTATTTTCATCGAAATCCGATCTTTTTGTACTCAATAATTGACGGGCGCTGTGCGAGGTATCGGCTCGCCGGCGGGCGTTGCTTGGAATTATTCAGGGCGGCGAGGGCGGCCGGGGGCGAGCGGGGCGGCGCGGGGGCGGAGAGGGGACGGGTGCCCCGCTTCGACTCATACGCCGTTAAGAGGGATTAACTCCGGGGGTGCAAAGTGTATCGATAGACTGCAGCTGTATATTGAAATCTGATTAACTGGGTAAGTTATGTCGCCAAAGCCACCGGCGGGTGCGCGCTAGTGGAGCGGGCGGAGATCGGACGGCGCTCGGAGGGGAGCGGGGGAGAGGCGCAGGGGGGGAGGCGGCGGTTGGCGGTGCGGACGGTGTGGGCCATGCGGGCAGAGAGAATGCGAAGAGAAGAACGCAAAGGAAGAGATAAGGAAGCTGCGGAGGAAGGTTGGACGCGATTCGGGGGAGATGGAGCGAGGTAGGAACCCGAAAGAAGAAGGGTGAAGACTAGCCACAGCAGAACGGGCTTGGGTTGATATAATGTTAACTGAGAGGGAGGGAACGGTAGAGGGTTGACAGCCCAGGCTCACGGTTGGGTGGAGTGGCAAGAGTGGACAGAGTAGCAGGCAGCGACGGACAGCAGGCGAAGGGAGAACATACGAGAAAGGGTTACGGAGGCGGTAGGTGGACGAATCGGGGAAGTGGTGAAGGCAGCGAGGTGATTGAAGGTGAGCGAAGGAGATGGAGGTGGTGGCGACGGGCAGGGGCGGCGCTTTGCATGCATTGCGTGGGGCGCGCTCTCGACCGATGTAATCGGGTGTCCAGCGCCACGGCCTCTGCTCGCCGCCCGCGCCAGCGCCAGCGCCCGCCCACTCCACTGCACAGCGCTGGCTGCAGACGCTCCCCGCGCTTGTACCGGAAGGCTTTCTAGTTCCTAGCTGCAATCAAATAGTAATGAAAATAGATAAGAAGATTGTATTATATCATTTATTAATCTTCATTGATTGTCTAGAAGTTGTTATTTATTTTTCTGTATCTTCTAATTTGGCACAATCATTGGTATAGATTAAAACGGAAAACAATTCGATTAAAGCCACTGACTGTAGACCACAATCATCTAGGCCATATAAACTAAGATGTTCTTTACAACAACGTGTTTCACGTAACACATCCATTTACTGAACACGGTGTACTTAAGTAATTATTTGAAAATAGACGTGGTGGGTCTCTCTCCACATTTTCCTTTGTTATTGTGTGTTGTTTTTAAATATGTTCAATAATTAATTTTAATTTAGATAAATTTTATTATTTACAGAGATGTACCTGAAGATGCGAAAAACTGTTTCTCAAAACATTGAACACAAGCATTTTAAATATGTATTTTAATAGATGTGTTTTACGTTTTAATCTATACCAATGATTTTCTCAAATTAGAAGGCACAGAACAAATAAATAAAAATATTTTGTCAACAAAAGAATCATACTATTTCTATAAGTTTTGAAACTCATAAAGATGTAAAAACAACATCGTATAGGTATCATCACGTACTAAATAATGTCAGTCTTACTCTCATGAACTATTAAAATTAAAATGCAATTGCAATAATTTTAAAAGGAAAAAATTGACGAATGAATATGTTTCTCATTGGAAGTGTTCGTATTATTTATTAAAATTTAAAGATCAAGAAAAGATTGTTTGTACAAAAGTAACAAATTGAGTTAGTGAAAACAGATACCCTTCCTGATAGTATTAAAAATATGTCGTGGTGAAACAAAAAAGACATTTTCTTAATTAAAAAAATAACTCGGACCCTTGGGTGGCTCATGGACACCGTGCTAGTTTTCTGTGAGGCTGTCCTAGGTTAAACCCCCTCCATAGGTAAAAATAAAGCTCCAGCTTTCTACAAATTGTCCCAGTTTTTTATAGTTCGGTGACGAAACAAACTGCAGACAGGTCAAAGGAAGCTGGTTACGATGATAGGAGCGCGATATGCTTACCTTACATCTCCCACACTCCCGCTACCTAGGCAAAAGTCGAATTAATCTGACCCTAAAATGATAAATATATACATACATAATATAAACGAGTCTGTAACGATTCATACGTCCATTCGTGGATAAAACCTCTTCTTTTGTTCCTTTTCTTGTGACCATTAGTTCAAAACAGCAGTGCAATAATATTTTGATCCTGCCACATTAATGAAAAATAATATGAGTGCCATGTTTATAAGATGTATTATAATATCAGATAATTCATAATATGTACAGTATCCCCTTAAAAGAGAAATGAATTGTATCAATAACTGGATGGATTCGACACTGTAGTATTCAATGATATTTGTATTCCGACTAATGGCATACTTTCTTAAATTTGAACAATTTTTCTTTATCCACAAATTACTGATTCCTTTGAATTTGTAATATATTTTGTCTGTGAATATTTAAAATTAATACTTTAGTTGAGGTTACTGAAGCAAGTGATAAAAAATTGAGAAAAAATTACTTGCAAAAAGAGTTTATTAAAGTAAATGTGCGTTTTTCGAAATAATAAAACATTAACGTTTCTCTAAAAGAATATACGCATTCTCTCTTTGTACAAATTTGTTTATATTTCATATTAATAGAATATATATTTTAAAATATTCAAATAACGAATAAAATTAATATTTATTTTCTTGCATGGCCAGCGTCGAGAAAACACTAGGTAAGTAAAAAATCCATTTGATCTTTTGAGTTGGCCCTTATGTCTGAAAAATAATCTGTATTAATTTCTATTAAGTTCCTCTGCTAAATGGAAAACTTATTGCAGATGAAACTGATATTTTTCGAAAATTAATGATTTCTTCGATCTACTTGAACCAGTGATTTTGGAAGTAGAATGTAATATTTTCAATGAAGAGAAGCTTAAAAGACGTTTTCTAAATGTAGTTGCAGAAACAAATAACAATAGTCTGAATATTAAAAAATAGACATAGTGTTGCTTTTGAACAATTAGTAAAATATTATGATTCTCCTTGGAGGTTTATAACATGGAGTACTAATGTTTTAACATGGTAAATCGTTTATAAACTCTCTGCTCGGAAAACACAGGAAACGTGGATTATTGAAAGATTTAACTGACGCAGCATGCACTACATTTGTCCTTCGCTCTGCATACAACGCTGTCCCCGCCGGATGAAGAGCAAATTAAGACAGGATTGTGAAGTGTGTATATGATATTTGATTACTCGGGGCGAGATCTGTGTATCCAGAGCTACGCGGCAGATGGGCAGTTCCTCAAAAACGCCTCATGTGACGCGCTTTACTATAACAGCGAATGTTTCCGTGTGTGCGGTGGGAAATAGACTGCGCAGTCAAAGAAATGCAAACAGCATCTAATTGGAAGTAGCTTAATGCTGATGCGGCAGGTATACACACCGCGGTACGAGCGCTCTTGCAGAGCCAAGTTTTAGACAACAATACCTCCAAAATTGAAAACTGAATTGCTTGGATAACTGTGACAATTTTGGTATTTGAGCCGTGTTTGCGCGTCGCGAGCTGCGTGTTTGGCGGGTAACGCTGTTGACAGTGGAAATTGCTGCAACCAATGATGAGTATAAAATCACACCGCACGCGGTGGACGCGGATCAAATATCGTCGGCAAATTACTCTCCGCGATAGGAATATTCAGCCGGAAAAGGTTGCAGACTTTCTTTGTTGTTTGTTTTCCGGTGTTTATTGTTCAATATCTGGCTTACGATGAATTTCAATATCTATATTTGTAAATATTTTCGTGATTGTTAAAATAATTTGTATTTTAATTTGAAGTTGTTATCACTATAATTATTAATATTAATTACATTTAAAATAACTAAAAGATAAAAAAATATATTGGTTGACTTTCATTATTTTTTAGACTAAATAGCACAAAACAATTCCAACATATCAAAGTTATTATAGAAAGTCAGACTGCATCCGGCTAATTATAAAGATGTTTTCTTTTTTACGCAATACATTAAATTCTTGAAAAATGTTTAGGTTAATGTTGGAATTCTATTTTTTGGCTAAATAAAAAAGCTTATATTAACAAATGTATAAAATGACATATTTTTAAATTGAAAGAAAAAGTTAGGTAAGGTAATTTATGACACGCTACTCTTAATCAACGCGTTTTGAATTATCATACATCGCAAATTCATATCAAAGGTAAATCAAATTATCCACGTTGAAATTTCGTAACGATGATGAGATTTTCGAACAATTGGAGGAGCTTTGGTAATTATATTATTTTAGAACTATGTGATTGTTTCACTCGAACGAGTTGACCTGCCATTTGGTTTTAATCAAGATCGATGTTATACTAGATTTTAATGAACAAGTAATTAAATAAAGTAATATGCAATTATGTTTTGTAGCACGAATAAAAGCATTCGAAACACTTTAATATGTTCACTTTCATAAACGCTCGCGTGCAAATTTACTAGTGTTGTGTAGTCGTATTTTACCACTAATTAATCACGTCAACTTTTTTGCATGATTACAAATAACGGACGAAGTTAGGCGCAAGTTAGTTAATTTTCATGAGTGCAAATATGTTGGTAACGTGTTTGTTTACTTGTGTTGGAACGACTGCACACAGTTTGTTGCAAATGTCCATCTAACGGCGGTATCTGCCTAAAGAAATATCAAACGAACTCTCTACGTAAATTAACACAAAACATTTTGAATTTCATGAACATAGAAGAAATAGATTATACACGAGACAGGTGTACTTGTATAACCATATCAAAGGAGGTTGGTTAATAAATTCTAAAATTCTAAGATTACTAAAGATAGTGTAATATTTGATTGACAAAGTGGAATTTTGATAAATACTTTTTTCTCTTCAGTCTTGATATTGTCGGTGTTCTTTACTGTCCTTAAAATGACTGATAGGAGTTTTAATTTATACCGTATTTAAAAATACAAATGCGTAATGGGTCAAACACGTCAGTCATGATTTCATTACATTATAACTTTATTTCATTACTCATGAAGAAAATTCAGTGACATAATGATTTGTGACATACAAGGTCATAAATGCTTTTCAAATAGCCACTAGTAATAGCTGTTTTTTCAGGGCATGCATAGCGTATTAAAAATTAAATTTAGCACTAGTGCTAAAAGTGAGAAGATTCTCAAGCGTTCAGATAAATCTGAGAATGCAAAAAAGGAAACGAAATACTTCCGGCTGACCACATCAGCTAATATTGGCTTTAATGCATCATTAAATTATTTGTATATTTGAATTAAAGTAAAATGAAAGTCTGTAGAGCTGTCTAAAAATAGTGTATGACACTCATGGTAAAAGTGATTTTGCCACTCGAATCATAAATACCTATCATGAACGATTTAGTGTGTCGATCAAGGTCGTTTAAAATAATAGGGTACAGAAAAATCTCAGGAACGGTCACAAATGGTACTGATTCAGTATGGCGGTATTTACCACGATCTAAGAAATATCTTACACCATGGTACTTACTCAGTTTTACTCCTGGTCCGTGGAGTGAAAGTGAGAAATGTTTCCTCTTTACAGCGACCTCTTTCGAATCAGCACATATTTCGTAGCCTCGAATTTAACGTTCAATAGCGGCAAAATCACATTCTCATTGCAATCACCCCTGCACTATCTTAATGTAATAAGACATTGACATCATGATTTCTTCAGCCGCAACAGTACTGTTGTCATTAGTTTAGAATATCAATAAATGAAAACTTTGTTGAGAATCGAGTGGTAACTTTAATTTCTTATGCGGGGAATTTCCATTTAATGTGCTTTTTTCAGTTTGAGGGTTTTTATAAGCGTTTTTAATAAGATAATGAAAATGAAAAATACTTTATGTATTTTAAAGTATTGTAAATTTCTAAACGCTTTTTGAAGCAACTCTGTCATACAGCGACGAGGTTTGGTAAAAAAGGTAAAAACTAATGGGTGTTTCCTGACTATCTGCCATATGGAGATATGTAAAGAGTGCTACGCGCGCAGGTAAGTTTGAGTGTTTCCATTTGACTTCATTGAATTCTTAAGGTGGATCTTTTTTTATCCCTAGATTACAAAGGCGTCGTCTGTCACGACGCAACGAGTGCCGAAAGCATCCTCTTCACCGCACTCACCCTCTTCACCGCACTCCCCGTTTCAGAAAGTCCAGGTAGTATCTTCATTGTGCGACTAGTCAGTGAAATACACGTAACCTTGGGCGCGTGCCTATTTCCAGTATCCGCCATTTCCGGTGTACGCCAACACGCGTCGTGCACGAGACTACGCCTTTGTAATTACGTCGTTTTTTTGGCGCTATATTGCACAATATTGAGAATAATTAATTCGAATTCCATGTCTTGTAGCATTTAAATTTTGTTTCACTTCATACATGTCATACATATCATATAAGTTCAATCAATTAAATTGAGTGTTTCATTGTAAAAATGAGTTTTTCTTTATTTTTACCCAAACACTACGCCTTTGTAATAATTCTTGGTATAGGTCGGCTTTGTAATCTAGAATTAAGTCCATAGTAATAGTCAAGATCTTTGGACAATGTGTTGTACCGAGCATCACATCTTTTGAAACCATCTAAAGTGCTGCTGACTGCACGGTTCTAATGGCTTTGTTGAAAACGATGGGAAAGTTTTATCCTTACTTTCGGAAAGGCAGCTGTTACTGGTTAGAGTTTGGTGGGGGTATTTTTAAGGTAAGTATTATTTGGCAAATTTAAACTTCATAATTATTGTTAGTAATTAATTCATTCTCATAATTGTTACCATTATTTTTTCCATCGTTAAATTCTTGAACTTCCCAATATTTTTAATTATTACTGTTTGAAAACACCTACATCATTGTGTCAAGTCAACAGTTCGCCGACTTTCGCAACGTTCGTGACGCCAATTTAAAGTTAAAAACCTCGGAAAGTGTAAGAGTGTTATCAAGAGTTGGGTAACATTCACGAGGGTGAGTTAAAATTTTTGGAAGGGCAAATAAAAATAAAATGGCAAATGATGCTTACACTCGTACAAAATAAATATATCTTTAAAGTGTGCAAAGATTATTTTTCTGTTTAATTAATAATAATTTTATGTTGAAAATGAGCTTTCTCTCCGAGTGGGCTGAAAATTTGTGGGAATGGTCATGAACTCAACCATATGAAATTAATTACATGAAAATAATAATGGTAAACAGCTGACGTATGAAAACTGGATTTTCTAGCAGTCGTTATTGTTGTGGTTCGATTCCCAGGTGAGGATCAAATTATTGGGATTGCTCCAAATCCAACTTTAAAAATAAACGTTGAAAAGGCCTTTTACAAATTGCCTACTACATATTCTTGAACATTTACGAAGAACATTAATTAGGCTGTTTTATAACCTCTAATAAGCGTTCAAATTAGCAAGGATTATATTACTAATTTACAACTTAACAACGATTTATATTACTAATTTCTCAATCGAAAGAAAATTATGGAGCTTCCGGCCATAGAAGAGGTGTCTATAATTTTGATAGATACCCAAGAACTTGGGAAAAATCAAGAAAGAACGAAACAGTTTCGATTTTGACTGAAAAATACAAATATTTGGTTGTGTTATTCCGCCTCTCTTCTTTCTCCGTATACCGATTGAATTCCTGCTCTCAGTACATGAATGTATATGACGCAGCTGACGTCATTCTACAGCAAGGTGGAAAGAAAGCGGTCGCCCACCATTAAATACTTGCTGTTCACGTGTGTTATGGAGCAGCAATATTTTTTTTATATTTTGGCATGTAATGAACAGTAATATTATATTGCAATATTTATGAAGAATGTTTACGAATATGTATTGTTATAAAAGAGTACGTTATTTGTTTTTCTTTAATAGTATGCATGCTACTTTTTGGAAAATCATTTTGTGTGGTTTTGTGCAGCAGCAGTTATGCTATTAATGACCACTAGTCTCTATTTAATGTAATTGTAAATCAATGCAATCCTTAACTCATTGTTTTTGTTTTAAGAATTTGATTTATGAATTCATTTTTAGGTTCTTATCTCTCAAATTGGTTCTGATTGCACTTATTCCCATGATACGTCCCACACAGTTTTTAACTGTTTTCCGTGTTAAATAAGAATAATATTTTAAAATTAGATTATGGGGGTTACGATCTACGTGATCTTTCCCTTGAATACAAATGAACACCTGACTACACGAGAAAATATCGTTAAGAAATAGTCAGATATTGAAGTTAGAATTCTACACGAGTGGTTAACTGATTTTCAGTCCAACCTACTTAAACTGTGAAAACTAATTACATTTTAAAGAACGTGGAGAATAAAGTATTTTAATACTCATCAGTGCAAACTGAAATATGAGTCAAATCGAAAACAAGGGCTACATAATGGAATAATTTCATCTCTTGAAGGTGTCCACATTTGTCCTGGGAAAACATAATGATTGTAGGTATCGTCAAACTAGAGAATATTAGTAACAAAATAGTTCAACAAAAATAATTTTGCGGCAATTTTAAATGTTATGCAAGATTTGAACATATGAAAATAAACATTTAGTAGAAATGACTCACTTGCTAATGATTCAATTATCAGAATATGCATTAAATTTAGAAGAAATAGAGAAAAGGCTTTTATAGAATATTATTTTTATGTTAATCTAACTAGTTACATTTATTTAAACCCATTTCTATTAAAGATAATGAAAAACATTAATGCTAATTCTTACTAAATCATGACAACTGAAACATGAAATTCACTAGTTTTATGCAGTATTGCAATTTATATTTGCATCTTAAAATATGTATGTATTCGAGCATTGTATCTTTGAACGAAAAACGTTTTCTTCTGTCTAATTACTTAACGATTATGAAATTTGAAAACAATTCATTTTATTTTCACAAATATGAAAATATTATTCAATTGGAAAACAAGTAGTATATTCTTCAACGTATTAGAATGATATCTGTTATTCTCCAGTTGATGTTTACGATCACGAGCAACATAGGAGCAAATGTCGAAATTTCTACGCGTGAATAGTAGCCATTTGGCGCGAGTAGAAGACGATAATTTCTTTACGACTTGGAAATTGATGTTTTAAAACTTCTAAATGAAAACATTTGAAAAGTTTTTATTTTTTGAAATAATGTTAAATACATTGCCTTTTTTACTTCATTATTTAAACACTTTATAACAAGAAATAGAAATTAGTAAACGAAACAAGTATTACAAACATAAAAAGTCTTGATTTACTTTTTGGAAAAATTAACTGTGAAATTTGAGCAATTGGTAATATTTATTACCAAGATAGTTGTATTACCAAGCATTTTAAAATATGCCAATAGGACGTTCTCAGAAAAAGAATTCGCTGATTTCGTAATTCGCTACTCCGTGAAAGCACTGTAGGATTTATCATACATTTTCTTGCTTTCTCCTATACCAATTTATTTGTTGAATTTTTTGTAGCTTCCAAAATATCTGGCGGTGTGCAGTCTACATTACCTTCATCACTATTACTGCTATTAGAACCCATATTTGTACCGGGAGCGGTAGCTCAGTGCATCAACTGTCAGTGTAATGTCACTGCAGCGCCTCTGACCGGGAGGTCCTAGATTCGAGTCCTGAGGGCGGCAGGATTTTCGACACTAGCTTTTCAGCTAGATCGAATTCAGTCGTTGTCTAGAGGGGAATTCTAGCGGCTGGTTGCTCTGATCGGTAGTTTTCTGCTCTGGTCGGTAGTTTTCCGTGGTTTCTCCGATCAACACCAGGTGAATGCCGGAGCAGTACCCTACAAAACGGGCCACGGACCGTGCGCTATCTGTCCTTCCTCTTCCTTGTCCTATCCTCTCCCATACACACACACTAACATGCTCTACACTAGCACATATTCCAGGAGACCGGTTGGGAGCTTAGAGCTTGTCTCGGCTGGGGCGGTGCCCCACTGGTGGCAGAGTCCTGGTTAGGGGGAAACCCCACTAGCCGACGGTAGGTCGACGCTGGATCTCGACATCCAGCGGGGGACGATCACTGCCATCTCCCGAGAAAAAAACATGCACTACACTAACGGGAATAATGGCCAAAGCCGTTGACGCATTCGGAAACACGAAAAAATCAATCAATAAAAAAAACATATTTGTAAGAGTCGAAGCGCTGATGAATTCTCCAGAAGTTCTTTGCGTCATTTGCGAACAGCAAGGAAATCGAAATTTTGACGTCCGGCTTGCGAGCCAAGGTTCTGTGTGCTCTCTTTTACTCAATTATACACTGCAAGTTTAGTAGTCAGAGAACAAAAACAGAACAGACGATGAAGCCAATAATCAAAATAGTTGTTTTCAGGTGTTTTAGAGGTTACAGGAGGCATGGGACTGAAGCTAGAACCTGAGATCCAGCACTGACCTACATAGTTTTCTTGCGCGTGGAGGGGGGCTTTTCCCCTCGGGGTTCCCTCTGTCAGAGCGGCGTCTCCCCATCCGAGACAAACTGTATGTTCCCCTCGATCACTCGACGTGACTGGTCGTGTAGTGCATGCAAGCGTGTGTGTAAGGGTGCGTTTATGTTGGAGCAGCGACAAACGATGAGAGCAGCGATAAGTGCGAAGCAACGAGAACGTCCACATGGAAACAGATGGAAGTGTTCATGTTGGCAGCGCGCTGATCATGGGATCAGCGCTGCGACCCGCGATAAGAGCGAAGAAAACCCTTTGGTAGGTTTTCGCTGCTAGTATCGCTGTTCCGCACTCTTCACAGCTGGCACACTTCAGGTGTTGTACATGTGGATAACATGAATGCTGAGAAATTGATCACTTGTGTTATTGTTAGGAGTCAATTTTGGGACGAAAGGGACACAAATCGCCGTAATAGCTTCGTTTTAGACTAATTGTGTGCCGCAGAAATGAGTACAACATGTAAGTTTTAGAGGTTAGGTTACATTCGTTTTTCACTGAACGACAATTATACAAATAATTACGGGATAACTGCCATTTTTATTATGTTGTGTTGTGCAAAATTAATTGTTAACTTAGGTAAAGGACATAATCATCTGCCAGTGATAATGTTTTATTCTTAATCATTTTTTTTTTGTATTGCAAACCCTCAGAAGGTTTGTTCACTTTGTTTGCCATAATCACCCATTTCATCTGTTAATGAATTTGTAAATTGCATCCACGCCTATAGAAAAAAATATACTATAAAAATATATAATATATACTAATAAAAATATATACTATACTAATAAAAATAATAAATATATATAATAAAATATAAATATATATATATATATATATATATATATATATATATATATATAATAAAATAATAATAATACTATACTAATAAAAATATAAAAATATATAGAAAAAACTATAGAAAAAAATGTATTGTAGTTGTGAGATATTGACCCAGAATGATTCAGATGATTAATTCTTATGTGCTTGCTGCCCATGGTGCGATTGAAGGAAGTATAATTTATAACAGAAATTTTAAAATGAAACAAATGAACTTATTTTTAATTTTGTTAGTTTAATTAAACTATTGGGATATTTTATCAGTGAATAACTATCACTGAAGAACAATATAAATAAAATGAAATGCCAGAAACAGAATATTTTTTATTTTTAAACTAGAAACTTTATTGAAAAATAATTATCTAAATTATTGCTTTTGATAGCACATGTATCTCATTTCCTAGAATAACATTTTGAAGGGATGAAAATTGAATGTTTGCTATTAATTCAAAATTGAAGTGATTGAAATCAGCTAGTCCCAAGCCACAATTTGGCAAAATATTGAGATGTTACACTCTACAAAGCCGTCAGCCTTCCAGTTTTGTCATAGTTTAAGATTTAAGAAACAATTTTAAATAAAACAAATATGCTAATTACTTTTATCACTTCCCTTACAATCTGTTTTCCTTGGAATTTAGAGTTATTTTTACTTCAGAATACAAAATAATTTATTTACAATGGTCTTTGCAAAACTCAATCATTTTAGAAGATATCCCTTGTACTCTTCGATAATATTTCATGAAAAACTTACAAAATTTTGGGAGAGTGATATGTTATTCAGTCAACATGAACAGAGGACATCTAAAATATTAAGCATATGGAAATGTTTTTAACATTAGATGGTTTATTGTACGTGTAATCTTCAGACTTTACATTCACTTAAATTAAACACACATAAATCACCACAATATAGGCTCTTTACAGACAGAATAGGAAACAAGTACTGAGAATTCAATTAAGATCGGAAGAACTAACAGCAAAATTATTGTCTTAGACAATATTAAAATGAGAAGAATCCTTTCTTATTTCAAGACAATAACAATGAATTTGAAGATGTTTTAATTTTTTTTTATTTACTCCATGATATACATTGCACAACACTTATTTTTCTTATATTACAGAATAAACAACAATAAAAAAATACTACTTCAAATTAATTATTGTCTTTAAATAAAAATTATACTTCTCCTTCTAAATACTGAAAATGTACCAAACTGAAAACTGTTTTAAAAGATGAAACTTGACAGACTAATAAAATATTAGAAAGACTATGAATAATAGAAATTGGCATAATGGGAGAGCATTGCACACATTTGAAATTTTCTGTACATAGTCACATTACACATAGTCTTTACACATAGTCTTTACACAATTTCACACTTGACTTCACTGTTTTTATTTTTCATACAACCAATACTGCTATGTTTGTGAGATTCACATAGGCATATAGTACACAATACATTTCCTTTCCTCCTTAGAAAACCCAATTCCATAATTTTTTCTTAAACATTCATTCATACACAACCAAATTTCTTTCAAGAGACTATGCTTCTTCTCTCTGTAAAAAAAGGAAAGGCCATTGAGTTCCTCAAATGAAATCAATCACTAACCTCAATACTAAATAGTATACTATTGTTATAACCCTGCTGGAAATATACATCTGTTTCTCTTTTACAGTCAATGTAAATATGTTTATATTTATGACACTTAATTTTCCATAAACAGTAATGTGCATTAACACTCATTATTGTAGCCATGGTAGCTTACCTCTATAATCATCGCCACTTCAGCCAGGATATCACTTTAACAATTTTTTTACGTGTCTGACTTTCTAAAATTCTCCTCCTTAGCACCTTCATTGAAGAGTTTTTCGTCAAATGAGGACGCATCGATGAAAATGCCAAGAAAAATATAAAATAACAATACGTTTCCAAAACAAATCACTATTGAATTCGCTCGCAGTATAAAAACTTCGAAATACGTACGCTCTAGGACTAACTCTCTCGCGAACTGCACACAGCTGTTTGCTGCATGTTGCAGAGTCGAGAGAAATTGACACATCTCTCTCACCAAGCATGCCAATATCAAGCCAAGAAAAATACTTAAGGTGTAATGCTTCCATTGCATAGGGGAATGATGTTGAGGTTGACTCCTACTGCCCTTCAACTTCAACGGTAACCAAAAGTTCCTAAGCCAATTGAAGTAAATATGGCGGGTGATTTACATAAGGTTGGTATAGAATTGACAAGTTAGTTTCGCCGAATGTCCTGTAGATGTCTCTGGTGGATTCGGAGTGGCGCTGCTTCGCACTGCTCCGTCATGAACACCGCAGCGCTGCGATTTCGCAACACCTACTCTCTCGTCGCTCTCGTCGTTTATCGCTGCTCCAACATAAACGCAGCCTTAGCAATATTCTAACAGTAGGGTCACGGCCAACGAGCAATCTTTCCTTCCTCTTCCTTGTCTTATTCTCACCCGTTACTTACACACTCTAACATTTACATATACAACTCTACCACACATGTCGGGAGATCAGTGGGGAGCTTAGCGTTTGTCCCGGCTGGGGTAAACCCGCAAGCATACGAATAGGTCGGCGCCGGATCTTACCATCCCGCGAGGGAAGATGACCGTCACCCCGAATAAAAATATGCATTACACTTACGGGACTAATGACCTTAGTAGTTGACGCGCTCGGAATCGCTAATCAATCAATCCCGAAGGCAAGATCGGGCGCTGTGCGAAGCCCGTGTTGTAGGCACTCGGAAAGGCGCTGCGGAGAACGCGCGAGTGAGGCCGAGCGAGCGGCTCCGGCGTGGGGCCGTCGGGGCAGCGGGAGCGGCTCGCTCTTAAACACGGCTTACGCCATCTCAGCGCCGCATTTGCATAAGTTAAACCCGGACGCGGCGCGCCCGTCCGATGACGATCCGCCTCCGCGGGCGAAGGGATTGCGGCCGCCTCCAGCAGCCCCGCCCTCACCTCACCGCTTCCTTCTCTGCCTTCACACATCGCCCAGTCTGTCACTTACCTATTTCCTCGAGTTTTCCTTCACAACTCACAGTCACAGCCTATCTATGTGTTTCTCCGTCAACCATCAAGCAGAGGTCCATGAAATTATTCGTGTATCTTTTTACTCCCGGCCTTTCGTACCATATCTCCGAGCCTTTCTTAAAAACATATACCCGTTGCTTCATATCTCAAAATCCATCACAGCGTATTCTCAGCCCTGTCTTCACTATCTTTCGGATTTTTGGCATTCATTTTTCTTTTCTGAAATGAACTCTGCCAGTTCCACTTCTTTTAAAACTCACATTCTAATAATTCAATTCAATTAATGCATTATTTTATGTGGCGAGGTTCAGGCCATCAAACCTGCTCTTCCGCCTGTCCACGGAAATTACCACTCGAGGCACCAAACTCGCAATTTTAATTTTGCTCTTCTTTTAGGCTTGAGTATCTTTTATATGCTGTAAATCTACATCATAGGAAATTCGGCTTTACTTCTCCCCCGAAGTAAGGCGTACAAAGGATCTTTTCGCCTTTAAAAACCCACAGCTTCGATCTAGTTTGAATCCGTGAACTTGGGTACAACAATCCAATACGTTACACAATTGAAACCACGTATTAAGATGGATTCCGGAATCCCAACTCTCCTTCCCTCCCCGCTCTAGATGAACATGGTCCTTGGCGTGCGTCGTCACCGTTTCCACCCGAGTGCTGCCTTCCTTTCCCTGGCAATCCTCGCCCGGCCTCTCCCCCGCGTCGCCGCCAGCGGCGCATCGCATCTCCTGCGCCCGCGCCCGCGCGCCGCCCGAGGCCGCGTCCTCGCCGTTAATTCGTAACGGTAGGCCCATTAGGGCGGCGTAAGCCTGCGTCTTAGGGCGGCACCGCCCTTTAGCAAAGAGGCGCGCAGCCCGATTACCGCCGCTTTGTTGACAGGCCCTCCGGAAATATTTATTGAGAACCTAAAGGTCGCCTGTGGGGCGAAGCGGCCAAGCGGTTGGCCTGCTTGTTCCAGATTTTGGACTTCACGTATTCTCGGTTTTGCGTGTTGGTGCCTGGTACGTGCTCTGAAGGGGGAGGGGATTGTGTTGTTTTATTCTTTGAAAGAATCAGTATTTCGCTCTCGGTAGTTTTTATGGACAGTCGAAGTCCCTCTTATTTTCAGTTAAAATGTTTGTTATTGTAATTCATTAATTGCTTTTTTTACATATTTTATTGTCAATATTCAATTAAACTTAATACTAAGATCTACAATGTAAGTTTGTCTCATATATAAAATATTAATTGAAGTGCTTATTATGATTTAAAAAATGTGAAACAAACTATATTAACTATTAACATATATAGTCGTTTTCTGTACACTCTCGCTTTAAAGCAGACATTTCGGAACTGTTATTTTTCCGTACAGTTAACGTTTCTCAGATTAGTCCGGTAAGAAAGGTTTATATAAACCTTGAACATTTTCAAAATTCCTACAACTTTCATATAACCTCCATCTTACATTCTTCCTACAACTACAGGATTGAAGGTTGAGATTTTTTCCGTAATTCTATTGTTTAAAGACAGATCTGGAAATAATATATATTTTTTCGAAAAAATTAGTACTTTTCCGTGAAACAGAAGCAATTTTTTTCAATTATTTTCTCAAAAACTGCTATAATTTGATTAAATTTTCTTTTGTATGCATCAAGGGACGGTAAAAAAATTGTTGGGTTACATTTTCTGCAAATTCTCTGAATTTTCGAAAATTGCAAAAAGTTAACATTGCAAAAGTTCAATATTGAAAATAAAGATTTTTATTTGGAAGGAAATTTGTTCTAAAAACGAAGACCTTGGAAAAACGAAGAAAAAGTAATGACAACTCACAATCATGTCTTTTTAAACCTTCATTTTGGAAATGAGAATTATTATTTACTGCAGAGACATGTGCTTTCTTCTAAAATTAAAAATATAGTGCACTACAATCTCTTATAATATTCGTAAACTATTTGAATTTGAAGAAAGGTCTAGTTGAATACTCTTGTTTACATGCAAAACCTTAAAAACATAATTTTGTGAGTTATCACTATTTACGCCAGAGATCCTTATATCAGATCGTAAAAAAGGTCATTTTTAAGAAAACGAGTATTTTTCGCGTAACTTCTGCTTGAAGTTAATGCAATTTTTAAATAAGCATTTCCTCAAATCGACTCCAATTTGTTAATTTTTTCCACGGATAGAGCAACAGACGTAAAAAAATGGCGAAGGTCTAATTTTTGTTGAACTCTCTGAATTTTCGGAAATTTTAAATTTAGTTATAAAAAGAGGTCGTCAAAAGCGTCGGCAAAAGCGAGTACGATCGAGCGACTGCGAGGTGTAGCAGTTAAATCACATAGCGAGTAACTCTATCGAGTTCGAATTTCGGCGCGGAGAAAAAAACTTTTGATGTGTAGAAACCATTTTGCAGGTTCATGTAGTAGTACAATATTGCGAACCGTTACAAAGAATGCGAAGAGGATGTGCTGTTGTAAACAACTAGTTGTAGATGGCCATTTAATGAGAAAAATATTACAAGTGCTATATCGTATTACAGAAAACATAAAAAATTATTTTTGAAACTTATTCCTCGCAAATATTGTCTGAGACTTTTAAATCAAAAACAAAAGTAACGGGAAATTACGAAAGTTAACAGCTTGTTCCTCATGACTCGTAACATACCCTACCTGCAGACAAGATTTCACACATTTTACAAAATGTTTCGGAATTTCACGACTATTCACGCGAAATTGTTTGTTCTGCCAAGTTATAATTCAATCCCACAAACACCTTCCTACAAGTTTGAAGTACCCACATCGAATACAGCGAAAGCGCAAGTGGCCATGAAGGCATTGGCCTTCGTCAGCCGCTCTGAGCCGCAGAAACCCGATGCCCCGACCTGGCGGAGCGCCCCCGGAGAGCAGAGGCGCGGCGAGAAGGCGCGGCGGCGGCGGCGGCGGCGGGTTGCCATGGCGGCGGCCGCACGTGCGCCTCTCCGCGCTTCGCCGCCCGCGCAGCCCGCGCGCCAGGTGAAGGAATGGCTGCTGTCGGGAGGCGAGAGGCTGCGGCGATATTTGTCTCGGGGTAATGAGGTGTGCGGGGAGCAGGGGGGGCCGCGGGGGTTAATCCCCGGCCTGCCCGGATCGGTGTTCATCACAGTAAGCCAGATAAGCCGAGGTGACTCAGTGGGAACGGCGGCACCTGCGTCGCTGAAATATATACAGTCAGGCGCGGCGGCGGCGGAGCGGAGCGGCGAGGCGAGGAGGGGAGGGGAGGGTGCGCGTCGCCCTCGGCGCCCGCTGCGCCCCCTGGCAGCGCCCCGCTCCGACGCCCCCGGCGCCGCCTCGCCACCCGGCGCCCGCCCCACGCAGCTCTGCGCGGCGTTGTGCTTTGAGATCTTCGAGGCGGGAGGACTGACGGCAGTAATGACGGCTGTGTCGGGGACGGTGGCGGGGAGGGAGGCAGCTGCGGACGGGGCGCGTGAGGGGGAAGGGGAGGGGCGGCGGGGAGTCGACAGCGGTGGAACGAGCTGAAGCAGGAGGGCAGTGGTGGCAGAGGGAAATCCGGGCGCGCCGCCGTAGCAGCCGAGGTCACCGCCTTAGATTTCCCCGAAGGCTGCCATCAACCGGGAAAGCGATCTTCATCACTGACGTGAATATATTACTCACACGTTGCCGGCGCTTCTCAACGACTTGGCCGCTCGAGAGCGCGAGAGAGATCTGTTGAACCATGAACGAGGAGAGGAGTTTTCTAGCGTCACGGCCTTTAATCCTATTGGATTCTTGGGTGAGTAGATATAATCGAAACGGAGCCTTAATTTCATGTAGTATACCTATATAGGAGTAAGAAGGAAAAATGATGGGGTTGTTGTGAAGTTTTTTCCTTTTTCTTTCTCCTTTTCCTTTAATTATTTGGAATGATGTATTCACGACGGCCATCAAGCAAAATACATATTAATAGTTTTTTATTGCATTAATATTTTTAAACTTCAATGATACGAATGTAATCAATAATATTTAGTATTAATAAAATAAAAATAAGCCTTTTTCTTAAATATTTACGTAAACGACGTGTGGTTGGATTGTATAATCCACTGATGTCAATGTTGTGGCCTGAAGACTGTATACCGTCTCACGTGTTTATTGTAGTAGGCTCACAGCAACGTCTTGAAAAAGCTGAAATTAATTTTTTTGTCAAAATGAATTCTTTTATTATTATAATTTGACATTTGAAAAGTAGAATTAGCACCATAATTGTATCTTCTGCATTTTGGTTGACCAGTGTCCTCTTTCAAGCGACCCTGAAAGATATTCGTTTGAACACTTGGTTTAAAGCAGTGAGTGAGCAAGAATGCGTCGAACCATAAAGCTTTTATGGTAAATGGATTCAGAAATGATTTTTTTAATCCTTTAAATACAGTTAGAGTCGTAATACTACATTACCATTTTTACTAAAAATGCTATAATTAGAAAAGAGAAAATACTTCTATAAATATCTCTTTAAGAGAAAATACTTCAACCTGCTTGGGAAAATTGGATCGAGTCACTACAAATGAGAAATGACATGAAAGGGACAAATAAGGAGCATTTTTAACAGCTGTCGCCTGTTCGAGAATCATTGAGGGCGTTCTCGACGCTCACTGCGACTGTCTCACCGCTTCACTGCTTGGGATCGCGCCGGCGACATCAAACGGTGATCCGTCGGGGTTTCGCGGCGAGCCAGAACGGCGAAGGGTCGTGTGACAGTAGCAGCAGCGGATATTGGCGGGCGAGCTGGCGACGCAGAACGGCAGTGAGCGAGGGCATGGAACTCAGAAGGCGACGGAAGAATATAATTGCGTAGGGACAGCAGAAGTTAGAAAAATGAACACAGAGCTCATATTGGAATTTCTTCGTGGTAAGTAAATGTTAATGAGGAGGTATTACGGATAACATCAGCGATTTGGAGCAACATTATTCGAAACTCTGAGAATGGTGTCTGATGAAAGGACGTGTAGAAATTCTGATAACGACGCCAGTGGAAAGCAGTTGCCCGTAAGTAGAGTTAACAGAGCTGAAGTTTTTAGCTACTTGGCTGTCCGAGTGACGACTCGTCTTGGGCATAGGTGCCGACGTTTCGGCCGTCATTCTGCGACCTTCCTCAGGGCGAAATCCATGACGTCTGTGCGTAAGACGCGGCGTTTCCCGGACAGCCAGAAGCTACTGACTCCGCCCGCGGAAGCCTACGCTCCCAGAGCTGAAGTTAACTGCAAATTGGATGGCGAATGCCAGAGGAAGAAATTGTCACATCCAGCGAATTTAGGATCGCAAAAACATAAGAAAAGAAAAGCGTTACAATGCAATATATCATTCCCTCGCTGGATGTGATTTACATTAGGAGCTTGCAAATGCATTACGGGGTATCACAAGCAACGTGATAGACGAGCGACCGAGAAATAAGAGAGGAACGCAAGCACAGGCTGTAGTGCAGAAGGCGGGACGGCAAAAGAACGGGCGATCGTAGCTCCGACCTCAGAGGAAAGTCTGTACCTTTCCTCTATGCTCTGACTACTAACGGCACAGCGGGACCAATACGGTGTAGCGCGCCTGTTGAGTGGAAGTGGCGGGGCCGACAGTGCCCCGAGCGATTGAGGACGGCTCGGAGCGAGTGCTGGGGGTGGGGCCGCAGGGCGGGGAGGGCGTGTGGGCGGTCGCAGGGCGCGGGCGCGGATCAGCGCCGGCAGGCACACAGGCCGTAATCAGCTTACGCGCATAAAATTCTGTGCGCAAATAGCATATTGACGATTAATTTGAACTCTCGCGAAGCAACTTGCCGTCGCGGGTGAGCGCGCGGGCGCTCGCAATGGGCGCTGGGCGAAGCGGGGCGGGGCTGGGCGGGGCGGGGCGGGGCGGCGTGGGGCGGCGCGGGGCGGCACGGGCCGTAGGGCGGCAGCGGGGGCGGGGCGACGGCCTGCGGGGGCTTGGCGCGGGGCGGCGCCCTCGGAGGGCAGGCTCAGGGGCGGCGCGGGGCAGCGCGGGGTGGTGTAGAGCGGCGCGGGGTGGTGCGGGGCGGCGCGGGCCGGAGGGAGGCCACAGAGGCGGTGCAGAGCGAGGCGGGACGGCTCGGGTCGGAGGGTGGCAGCGGGGGAGGGACGGATCGACGCGGGGTGGCACGGGCCGGAGGGCGGCCGCAGGGGTGGCGTAGGGCGGGGCGAGGTGGCGCGGGTTGGCGCCCCCGGAGGACGGGCATAGGGACGGTGCGGGGCGCGGGGCGGCGCGAGCCGGAGGGCAGCCGCAGGGGTGGCCGCATGGTGGCGCTGGGCGACGCGAGCCGGAGGGCGGCCGCAGGGCGCCTGCAGGGGTGGTGCGCGGCGGCGCGGGGTGGCGCGCGGCGGCGCGGGGTGGTGCGGGGAGACGCGGGACGACGTGGGGCGGCGCGGGCCGGAGGCCGGCTTCGGAGGCGATGCGGAGCGGCGCGGGGAGGCGTGAACTAGAGGGTGGCCACAGGGGTGGAGGAACAGGGTGCGGGTGTTTCCTGGGAGCCCTCTGCGGCCGATTCCGCGAATCGCCTCACTGGGGACCTCACCGTACGGATTGTTGGCGCTCACACGTAATTCCCACTCCTTGGAATTATATCGAATTTGTACGCTTAAATGCGTTTCGGGTAATATTTATGTAATTTCTACGACCTGAGTGTTTTTTATGTATTTTCACCATATTTGAATGATTTTATAATTTAGATGTGTATTATTTTTTAACTTTTCTTATCATAGAAGTTTTACCTCTTGATATGTAATAAAAATATTAGTTTTCATTCTGATATAACGTTTTTATCGTTAAGCAATTAAAGGTATGATAAGTTTTAACATAGATCAACTGCTTCTATGTAAATTGTTTTTTGCATCTGATCAGGAACGGCGTATGATTGCGACTATGCTACGAAACTCAATATGATAGAAGAAAAAATTAAGAAACCAGCAAATTTTAATATTATTATTGCAATTTACTAATGCTTAAAAATATTGTTTTGAAAGTAAGAATCAGCACTCAATTTTACTTGAAGTTCTTTCTCAACGCTGAACGCAAAGTAACTTTCTCAACGCACTCTGCACCCTTTTTTAGCTCTGTTTGTGGAATTGCGACACGTCTCTGCGCTCTGAACTACACAATGCGAGATGTGTGACAGTCGCACATTCTCTCTCCGCAACTCATGGATCTATGTCGCTGCTCGCCGCATTACCTTGTTCCCCATCACCATTGCCACCCTTCCTCTTCCTCCGTCGCGTTTCCTTCTTGCTCGTCACCACCTCCAACCCCACCAACCATTTGACCCTCGTCTCAGTACCTCACTCGCCACCCTTTCTGACGCCCTCGCTGCCTTTGCAACCCCACAGATGGAGTCTTGCCCCTCCCCCACCTCCGCCGCTTTCCCCTCCACGCCTCCACCATCCCTTTCCTGGGGTCCCCGCCTTCGCCGCTGAGCGCCCCGCCCCTCGCCGAGGACTGACCGGCGGCGGCTAGGGCGTCGCTGCTGCTGCGGCGGCGGCGGCGGTGACGATGGCGGCGGCGATGGCGGCGGCGGCGGCGGCGGCGGCGGTGGGGGCGGCGACGGCGGTGGAGGCGGCGGTGCAGAGCGATAGCGCTTGTCAGCCGACGGCGAGGCCCTGTTCGTCTCGCCCGCTCCTCTCTTTTCCTCGCGAGCGGCTCCGATAATTAGCAGCGGCGGCGGCGGAGCCCCGCGGCGATCAATCCCCCCGCCCCCGCCCCGCCCCCGCCGCGCATCCCGCCCCCGCGCCGAGGTAATGGCTTCGGCCGGACACGCCGCGCTCGCGCGCCCCGCCGCCGCCGCCGCCCCTCCGCGGGAAAAGATGCGGCTGTCATGTCGCCCGCATGTTAGGCCGTGCCTCGGAGGCGCGCGATCTCTCGCCCTCCCTCCCCTCCACCCTTGGGCGTCTGCTCTCGTCGCTCGCGCGCCGCTGCGCCGCCACCACTCACCCCCTCCCCCTCCCGGGTGTGCTGCTGCCACCGGCCCACTTGAAAGCTCCGCTGGCGGCCCCGCGCTCTCCCTCGTCTTGCGGCCGGCGTCGCTCGCCCGCGCCCCCTTTCGCTTCTTCGGTTCTGCGAGTGCGACAAGTGAAAAGAAGGAAGTCACGCAAAGACGTGTCCGCACTGCTTTCTGTCTTAATGGCGAATACTGGTGAAAATCATTTTCCGTCGGAAGCATCGTTTTCCAGAAATTCCCAAAATCTTTCGTAAAACACGCCATCTTTTACAAAAATGCAACGTAGGTAGTCGCGCTGTTTTACAAGTAGTTTTGGCTGAATATTTAGTCCAAAGAAACAAAACAAAAAAGCTGAATAACTGATTAACAGCCTTGTGGTGTATCAGCGTTGTAGAACAAATAGTTTAAGAGATACAGCGAGTCAAAGATGACCATAATTTTCTAATTTTTTGGAAAAAACAAGAGTTTCAAAAAAATGCCTCTAGATGGCACATTTATCGTCCAAATAAGGCAAATGATGGCATTTCTTAAAACTGTATTAAATTTTGACGGTAGTTTTTGCCTTCAAAATTGAAATATTGTTCATAGTTTGGGAGATACGGGCATATTAAACCAATTCTTTTATGTTATTAAAAATGAAAAAATTCAACGACCCCCTCCTGTTGAATATTGAAATTTTCGACATGTACCGGATTCTTCTTAAAACCAGTGTCTTGGCACGAAATGTAATGCTGAAATGTGAGTTTCTTCTTTAATTTCTATAATCAAATTAATCAAATGTAATACATAAAGCATTTGCATACTTTGCAAGTCACATTTGAGAACGAATTCACCTTTTGTTTTCAGTGATAGAATGTTTCGTATCTGTTTTTAGGATGATTATGTACTATTTTAAAATATGAAACTTCGAGGTCTAGGTATTTTATTTCAAATATTAGTATATGGTGTACGTAATACAAGTTTTGAAGAATTTGTGTAGTCTTAATAAATATTGGAAAGGAACAGTTGAAAAGTAAATTCTTATAAAAATAATAGTTAAATATTCATTTATTAAGCTCTAATATTAGTTAAGTAAAAATACCTGTTCGCCAACCTGGAGGACCTAGGTAGCTAAGAGTCAGCGCTGAAGGGTCGCGTGTTCGAATCCCACCTTGGGCATATGATTGTTTGTCCCTTGTGTCTCAAGTATGAGTTGTCGCCGAGGGCCCCGCGTTCTGCTGATCCCAGATCAGAGAAGCCCGCCATTATGTTAATGTCTTGTCGCATATATGCGCCCTATCTAGACATAAAGAGCACCCGGCTATCGGCTGGAAAAGCCTGGCCCCCAACATTTTTTTGTCCTAATGTACGTTATTTTTCATTTCATCAATTACTAGAAGAAAATACTTTGGAATCAAATACGTCTTCTAGTGTCTATATATATTAATCAGCATACCCAAAATTTACCTCAGCCCTTATTTGTATTCAAATGGTCTGGTAGCAAAGTGCTCATTTAAAAATCTCTCTCACTTTCTTTATCTCCATTGCCGCTCCTCCGCAAAGCCGGACAAAGCGCGCTGGCGACTCATTTCGGGCGAGCAGAGCAGGCGGGGAAGAAGCGTAAGTCAGAGGAGCGGGGCGGCGCGGGCGGCGCGGCGCGTGACAAAGTGCCGGGGGTGGGGTGCGGATTGGCGGCGGCGGCGGTGCTTTGATCGCGCGCTTCCTGCGAATGACCGGCGCCGCCCTGCCTTAAAGAGCGCGCCGCAAGATGCAATGAAAACACGGCCTCCTCGGGCGCCCCGCCTGGCCCCGGCCCCGGCCCCGGCCAGAGGCGCCGTCGCCCGGCCGCACTCACTGCCTCCCGCGGCCACCACGGTTGGCATGCGCGCTGATGGACGGGTGCGTCTACGTATGGAATTTCCTTTCCTTTCTTGCTCGCTTGGATTTGAGTAGACATTTTTGTTTTCTTTCTTTAGTATTTCTCCTTTCATAACTTGCACGTCCATCTCTTTCGTCAATTTTGTCTCCGCTTCGTGCTCTTCCTTGGCTTTCTTTAATTTATTTATTTAACGTCAAAAACAGTTAAAACTCTGTGTATTGTAGTATGGGATGAAGTCCAAAATGGGCATGGTTTCTTGGGCTCTGAGATCTCTGCTCTAACTCATATACATATTAAGTTATTAATACCAAGTTAAGAATTGTAGTAAGTAGAAGTAGAGGTGTTAAAGAACGTTTTTGGAAAGAATTCGTATGACAATATTCGCTCCCTTATAATTAAAAATATTTAAAAAGGTAATTCAGCTACAGATTTTAGCTATTGTCCCTTAACATGTCCTTCGTTACTGTGTCGGCGTACTGCCGCAAGAACATAGAGAACGATTATTTGAATAACAACATTACCCACTGAGATCAAGGAAATGTGCAGAGATAATGAAGCTAGATGAAAACATTGAAAAGAATTGTTACGAATCTACTAAACCAAATGTTTCGGACACAGCGTATGCATACGTGAGTGAACGCGAAGGTTTGTATCGACAATTAATTCAGCGACAGCTGTATTGCCACCCACCAAACTTCGCTCTCCATCGGCCTCTCTCTTCAGGTAACTTAAATAATGACAATTGAAGTTAATCACAAAGCAAATATATTGGTCGTGAAACCATATATCCAGAATCAATAAGCGAACGTTACCTTCTCCACTTCCGCAGATATCTTGTTCCTAACTTTAGAACCATCGAGAAATACCTTTCCTACAATTTCCCCAAACTTCCAATATCCTAAAGTCGCTAATAATTGGGTTTTAAAATTCGAATTTCACATTTATATCTTCAGCCTACATTCAGGTATCCACTCTATTGTCAAATCGACCCAGTCTGCCCCAAGAAACTTGCGTCCATGGTAATCGACGCTAAATTGCGTACCTCCCTCAATTGTTCTTTACCACGATTTCATGTAACTCGTGCAATTTTATAATTTCATATCGTAACTGGAATATTTCAAACTATGATACCTTCAAAATTTCTTCCGTTTTTAACATTCATATTTAGTAATGTGTTATATTCTTTCAACGAAATGTTACGCAATGAACCATTCTTTAAGAATTGTTTTACGTTGGGCTTTGTCTGGTCGCCGGTCCGCCGGTTGGCATGAGCGCTTAAGTATGAGTGAGATATTTGTCCATATATGAATTTTTCTTTTCTTTCTCGTGTGAATTTGAGTTGAGAGTTTCATTTTCTTTCTTTTGAATTTTTCCACTCGTTCCTTGCAATTGTACTCAGTAGTATGGACTATTTTCAATACAATAATCATTATCAACGCAGAGAAAATCTGTATTAGTTCTTAGTCAATTTTTTATTAGTATTTTCACTTTTATTAGGTAATTGTATAATCGTGATCTACTACTTATAATTTACAATTAAAAGAACTTAAATAATTATTTCCCGAAAAAGCGCGTTTATTTCTACCGAAGAACCACTTATCAGACGTAGTAATTGTTTACACCTACGAGTACAAGGCTTGACATCTACCGTAACAAGTGTGTCGCAACCGCACATAATTTATATTATAAAAAATATATATAAGACACCTCACTGATTGCGGTTGATATTTTAAAACAGACGAAATCTGGTGGCAGCCACTGGTTACTTCGTGCTAAAACTGCTCGCCACCATCTCTCGTTTTCTCCTCCGGACGCAGCGCTCCCTCCCAGAGAATAAGGATATTTGCTCGGACGTGACATTTGCGTGAGCGAGTCGGACCGGGGCGGACAGGCGCGGGCGGCGCGGGAGGAGCGACGGTCACCGCGGCGGCCATCTTTACGGGCCGCACGCGAGTGTAAATATACACGTCGGGCGGCGGCGGCGAGGGCGTGAGTTATGCCGGCTGTCCACGTCGAGCGAAATATCGAGCCGCGGCGGACGCGATGGGGCGAGTGGGGGGCGGGGCGGAGCGGAGCGGGGGCGGGGGCGGGGCTCAGCGCGGAGGCGTAAAGCGCCGGGCGATGATAGAGATGTCACATGCAAAGCGGCGGCCGCCGCCGCACGCGAGCGAGCGTCCTTTTATGTCGCACGAAGGAACGGTCGCCGCCCCCGCTCCGCTCCCGTCCCGCCCCGCCCGCCCCGCCCGCCCCCTCTGCCGCGCCCCCGCCCAGCGGGGCCATGCGGTCGCCGGCCCGCTCCGACCCGCCCTATCGCTTGCGACTCGACCGCCCCCAGCCACAGGCGCCTTCACGTCGAAAGGAAAAATGGAAAACAGCCCCGACGCTCGACCGTTGCGACATGAAAGCCTGGAATCGCGAAATGGGATTTTTCCTATGCTGAAATTGCGTTACACACTGTCAGAAATTTCTGCATTACTTTTAATGTAAAAGTACATGAAAGTAATTTTCATGTACGTAAATTAAATTTAATGAACAAAAGTAAGTTAAATTAACCGTCGGATCTACATTGATTTGAATTTAAGTATTAAATTTAATGTACAGGTGCATTAATCTCCCTTTAATGTAAATGTGCATTAAAATTCATGTGCAAACGTACATTAAACGTACATTAAAATTAATGTAATTTCTGACTTCACGGAAAGTTTGCGACTTGTTTGGATCCACGTTTTGTGGATCCTTAACTCCGAAAAATTAGCTTTCAGTAGAATGTCTGTTAGTGCACCTAATTGAATAACGCTAGCACGTAAACCATACACAGGGTTTTCATCAAATTTGATTTTACCCGATCGATCAGACTGTTGTCACGGCTCCTTGAAAAAGGCTACCATTTTTTTCTAATTTTTTGTTCAAATAGAGGAATTATCGATTGATTTAAATCATAGTTACCATTATTATTACAGAGTTTTTTTTACCTTCTAGTAAAATGCGTTTGTACTACTATATTTCCGTTCATTTCAACAGTTTCGTAGATATCACACAAGCTTCATATAGACATGACCAGATTTTTTTATTTAAATTTATTTTAGACCCCTGTGCCACTGCATGGTCAAAAGAGATCAAAATATCTTTTTGAATTTTACATTATAATAATATTTACATATTTGATTACATTTAATAACATTGTTTTTTAACAATTTACAATATTCAACAACAAATACATTTAATATTACAAGAATTTTGATTTTTTTTTTGCAAGAAAGAATTTTGTTCTGAGAGTTTTTGTTATTTCAGTTTCTTGAAGTTCACGAGTCAACAAAACGAGCTTTGAAGTTCTCGCTTCATTATAATTTCAAGGTTGTTAGCATAAAAAGCATCAGAACCTACCTCTATAAATTTCCCTGCGGGGGTTTACTTTTCAACGTCGGACTGTGTTGTATTCACCTCACAACTCAAGACTCTATCTTCTAACAAAACCATCGTGCGCCCGCTGTAATTATTTTTCGCAACGTACATCTCGGACGTCTCTTGCTTTTCTACTCTGAAGAAGCAACACGAGCTACGTTACAAAAACCTTCAAGAGCTCGTCTGCGCGGGAGCTAATGAAAAAGGTAAACTCCAATGTGTTGACACAAACTCTGTAATGAATAGCAGCAAGTGGTTGTCCAAGATGCTCATAGAAGTACTCGTAAGTTACAAATTATTGAATATTAAACGTTCACTTTTTTCAGTGCCAAAAGACGAAGGTTTTGGCTTCGAAAATAATAATTCAGGGAAAAATATATTCTTTATCTAAAATACACGTCTTTTCAAGTCATTAATATTGAAAATTTCAAATTTTCAAGAAAATTTATTTATTTAATGTGGATGTATTCAGGAAGTTACTTTCTTAAGATTTTTTTTATCAATGAACATGTTGGTGAATCAACAGTCATAAATCAAGGATTTTTTTCTTTTCGATCTACGCTGCACTTCAATTGCATTGCCCCAAATTAGAATCAATATTTAATAACAGTAGTACAAAAACCAAATTAATTTCCCTCTGATTCTCTTCTTCTATTAATCTGCATTAGCGATTTCTGTCAATTGCTGTTTCTGCGGAGGAGGTTCCACGCGCAGTGAACTCGCAGCTGCGCTATGTTTGCTTAACATCACAAAAAGCCGCCAGACGCCGCCATTAGCTTGCTGATTGCCCGAAAATTCGTTATGAAAGAACAACAGCATCGTCGCCGGTGAATCATGGCCGCCGCGCCGCCTGAGAAAACAGCGGCCCCGGAATACGCCTCTCGCCCTTGCGCCTGGCGGCCCCGCCCCCACCCCACGCTCGAAGCCGCAACACGGCAGTGGGATGTCAGAAATATATAAAACTAGCAAATTACCCGACGTTTCCCGTGCTTTCTTCATATCAAATCCTTTTCCCTGCTATAGTCACACATTCTCTCAATGTTAACACTAATTTATGAAAGTTTACTTCTAATTTAATCATGGGTTCGACATATAAAATTTTAGTCCTTGCCTGTTGCATGTGAAGGTGTAATTCTATACAGAATCACGATTCCTGGAAGGTCTATTGATTGAAACCAATTATTAGATTGATGGCAACTAATATATATTAGCAGCCTTTTTCAACAATAAAAATTTATTCTTATATATTACAAATTCTATTGAGCTCATCGGAATTACTTTTTTATGTGGGACATTGAAAAACTGTACGGGTTTAAATATTTTACTACAATATATTGTTAGATGGCTACTCAGGGAACCAGCAGAATGTTATCCATGGAATCCTTGGTATTCCAATTCTCGCTTTCTTGCGTATCATTAAAATAAATTGGAAATGTTCCTCAACCATTTAGTAATAATAGAATTTAATATTTCCCATAAAATCAATAGGTGATCGCGACTTTTTCTATGTGTTACCTATGAAACACCTACTCGCGACTATGTTCAGGTACTTATTGAAAAATCCTCCCATCTACGGAGCTACCGTTATATATATATATATATATATATATATATATATATATATATATATATATATATATATATATATTAGGGATGGGTCCTCGATACTTTCGATACCTCGATACCCTCGATACTCGGGTGGTATCGATAGCGATCGATACTTTCGGAAAACGATTCGAAACTTTTTCGATACTTTCAATTATTTATGCCATTCCTCATCTCTTATGATTTTACGGAAGAATTGTCTTCATTACATTCCTCTTTCTCCTATTTTTCTTCTGTTAGCAACAAGGAAGTGTCCGTCTGTTCAGATTCACTTACAGTCGTTGAAATTACCCAACGCTTCAACGTCCGAGCGCCGTGCCCCGCTCTTTATCCCACTCGCGCCCGTCACCATCTCTTGAGATAGCACGCAATTCGCGACCAATTCATCTTTGGGAAACTCTTCCTTGTGAGCTCCCAGCAATCTAGTGACGACAGGCATCATAAGCAATGTTCGATGACAACGTTTCTTCTCGGGATACTCCCCTCCTGAGCCCACTGCGGAGGCATCTGACGGAGCCCAATTCTGCATTTTAAAATGACCGAAAGACGACTATTATAGATTAGTGCATTCCATAAACAAAAGGAGTGAAGTGTGGAATTATTTTGAAGAGGACTCAAAAGATGACAATCGTGATAATTGAAGAATATGTAAAAAACATTTTCGCCTGGTGAAAATTCACACAATACTTGTAATTAAAAAAAACATGTTACATCAACCCAACAGGTAGTATTCAGATCCACCGAACACAAGTGAGCCAAGCCAACTAAAAAAATGTTGCACCGGACGTTTGAATCGTCGCAGATCGTACAAGTGAAGTGGTAGAAGTTAATGACCCGTGGCCAGTCCTGTCAAGATCATCAAGTTCCAACACAAATCAACCAACACTCATTGATTTTTTGGCCACTAAGAACAAATTTAAATCAGGAGACAACCATTCAAAAGCAATAACAAGAAAATTTGCTTACATGATACGCAAAGATAATCAATCGATCAGTATTATTGAGGACAATAGATTCAAGAAATCAATTAAACATCTTGAACCTAGATACACCATGCCCACAAGAAAATAACAACCCTTTAATCACGATTTCGATTTTCCGATATTTCCGTAGTTAAAAAAATTAAATCAGTGTATATGATTCCGAATAACTCATTTTCATTATCTACATTAGAAATTTCAAATTAGACAAGTATTTATTGTTCAAAATTTTAATTCACTTAATTTATTTTTTCGCCATCCTCAAATACTGAACCCCCAAAAATGCATTGACATGTGGCCTCTTTATAGGAATATTCTGACGAGTGACCACGAAATATCATGTGAATACGAAACCACAGCACAAGAAGATGAATTAAATGTGCGGACTTTCTTCCTCCTGATGCAAATCTACTATCTTACTGAAAAAACAAAGTGACTCTCCTCAATTTAAGAAAAGGTGCTGTTCGATACCAGTGCATTCCATCAGCTACAGTGTTTTCCGAGATACTTTTCGGTACAGCTGGATTGATATGTGACAAAAAAAGAAATAGAATGGACCCAGAAAGAGTTAGAATGTTAGTTTTCATTAATAAGAATCTTTAAAAACTTTTAAAAATGTATGTTCATCTAAATATTTTTTAAATATTAAAATAGTACATGTATGCATATGTGAAGAACAAAATATATCCTTCCAATTCTGATTGAACCACTTTTACTGCTGAGCCTTTAAAGTAGTATGGTATCGAGTATCGAGAAATTCCGGTATCGACCCATCACTAATATATATATATATATATATATATATATATATATATATATATATATATATATATATTGCGACTGAACACACGTCGTGGCCTTCCCTCTGACGCGCCGTGCATAATACAACTCGGTTGCGAGAAGGAGTCGTTAGCCCTAAGTCGTAAGACCGCGTGGGCGTTACCGGCGTCGTTCGACAGTACACTGCCGTCCCGACGTCAGACCTCTCGAGTTGTTTCAAATTGTTTGCCTGGATGAGGCTAATATCTGAAAATGCGTATGGGCGGGAAATACGGGCCAGCGCCAGCTTACACTCAAAGAAAAACACTTGTGGCTCTGGTGTACAAGGCGGTATATTCTAAAATCAAGAAACAAAAACAAACACAACACACAAATTCAACAAAAATAACAACCCTTCACAAATAATCACATTTAGAACACAACCTTCGTGCTCGGAAATGCATATTCGATTCATATCGCTACCTCTTATAAAAACAAATCACCTTATTTCATCATTCATTAAATAATTTGTAATTCATGCACCAGTTGGTGTAGGAATACCTTCGTCTTAAGGACACAAAGATCACAACGTTTTAAATTCCCTGCGCTAAATTGCTTTTGTTTCTTAAAAGTGGTTATTAATTCACAATACACTTCAACCACCAATGCTTAGAAAACTCAGTACAGACTAAAGTTAATTTTACTATTTACAACACCCCTTTGAACACTTAATTAACTGGGTGACTTGTTTAAAGCAAATTAATCACTTATGTTCTTAACATAGCTTTCATTCCAGAGTTCCACACGCCAGCATTCACAAATGTGGCTTGAAATGCGTAATATTTGAAAAGCATTTAAAAGAATAGTGTGGTTTAACATTGTTCGATTACATCTTTTTCGTTTCTGCGATCGTTCGGCCGCACGGGTACTCACGCTTCTCTGCTGGGGGTTTTCGTGAAATGGCCTCGTCGAGTGCTGCGAACGGCGCCTCGGCGCCTCGGCGCTGGGGACGTGGCGATCGCGTCATGTGTGACCCCCGGGGCTCTCGCTGCTCTGGCCGCGACTGCGCGCGATGGCGATGCTTCGGAGTAGCCTGGCCTCTACGCTCCTCCACCTCTCCTTCCGCTGCGTTCCCGTACCAATCTTCTCGGCCGATAAGTGCCTCGGCCTCGCCTCTGTGCCCGTCTTCCTTCCCCAACACAAATGCTTCTCAGGCGGTGTTTTTGGGAGTGGTTATCGCCTTGGTTTCTCGCTTCAGTAATGCGGTGATGCAGAAAATTGTTCGGTGTACGTCGGAAAAGAGTCCGATTCAGCCCTCGCGGAATTCACGTAATTCTCTCCCACTGATACACGTTCTTCTCCGTCGTTATTCATCAACAAAACGAGTACAATGATCGTTCTATTCACGTATTCGGATGAAATTATCTCGTTTGAAGCTCGCTGCTAGAGAATCGCGATCGATTTCTCTTCCCTAACCGTCACTTTTACCGGTTTTTACACGATTTGTGAAGCGCGTTCCTTAGCGATCCGTCATCCTCCGAGATTTTTCTGATACTGTTCGAACTTTCAAGGGGAATTTTTTTTTCCGCTGGCTTCCCTCGTTTTTCGAATAACGGACAATCACAAGACCTCGTTCCCAAGCTTATCTTTCTAACTTCCTATTCGTGGTCATGCGTTCCGCTCGACGTGGCCGCGGCTTGTACATGGCCCGGTCCGTTACCAGGGCGCATTTTCGAGCTCGTCTCAATATACCAATATATATCGAAACACGGAGTCTATTTTAATTCAAACTTCCAACTAGTACATTAATAGAATCTACACTTACAATTCCACACTACTATTTAAAATATAGACAGAGTACAAACATAAGACACTCTACTCTTGAGAACAAGTTCATAACAATGCAATTATTAAATACATGATATGGAAAATCTGCTGAAAGAGGACAGTGTATTGTCGTAGATTTGTTTTTTTAATTTTTTTTATTTCTTTTTGTTTTGATCACAAATAATTTTTCCAACTAAACAATTTACTCCAAAGTTACTACAAACTTATTTACAGTGACAATGGTATTGTATTTTTAGCATCCCATCAACTTGTATTTTTGCATGCACTACAAACTTCCTAATATGATTTCACTATATTCTAATAAATACAGTATTTGTACTCACATCATGTACAGACACACGATTTGGATTCACTTACCTGAAACAAAAGAGAGCATGTTGTAATATTTATTTACATCTCAGACAATTTATTGATAAACCAACAATACCTGGCTTCAGCAATTTTACTATGCAGTCAGTTTCATTTCTGTTAAATATAATAGGTTTACATTGCTTTTAAAGGCATGCGTTGTTTGTCCTGAAGTGGTTTTGATCAATTTTTTACGCAATTTATCTTTGTTTCATGCAGGTCATTTTTGAAACATTTTAAGAGCATTTTGTTGAACACATTGGTGATGTTTTAGGTCATCACAATCTGTCTCCTGCTTACTACAAATACGAAGCGTACAGCTTCAAAACGATATTGTGTTTTCATTTATGTGTTAAGTCTACATTTTAAAAGGTCGTGTGTATCATTCAGTCTGCCAAAAAATCATCCTATAAACAAAAACATCTGCACTATTCATAATGCTTACTTGTAATATTTGTTAAACATTTTATTTAATACAATTTCAGAACATTATAAAGTATGTTACTATCTAAAGCGAATTGCTGAAAGCATTACTTCTGGGTTTAAATGAAAGGAAAAATTGAAGCTTAATGATATTGGGGTAACGTTCTGTAATTAAAGAATTCACAAAGCGAAGTCCTGCAATTTTCAGTCACAATTTGCAAAAAGTACAATAAAATTAATGAACATAAATTTTCAAATGTAAATAGGAATAAAAAATACAAAACCTATTGAACTATCTCTTACTCCTGATATTATTCAAAAGTAGCATTAACACGAGATCATTGTACTCGGTCAATGAAAGACGACAAGATTTTTGAACAACAGCGTGACTGGTCAACTACACATCTTCGCATCGTTGACTTGCCAGTCATATCCGCTCTAGTTCGCTGAACAAAGACAGACCAGAGCGAGGGCGGCAACGGAGGCAGAAACCGCTAGCCGATTCGCCACACAAGGCGACCTCGTCGGAGGCAAAAATCGCGACAGAAATGTGAGCGCGGAGGCGAATAAACAAAAGGAGAGCAGCGAACTGCAACAGCGGCGACGGCGGCAAGGCAAGTCCAAGTTCTCTCTCTCCTCATCTCACATCTCATTCCCCACTCTCCTCCCTTCGCTCTCTCCCTCACTCTTTCTCTCCCTCTTTTCTCTCTCCTTCTCTTTCTCTCACCTACCCTTCTCTCTCTTCCACTCTTTCCCTTCCCTCTCTTCTCTCCCAATTTTCTTTCCCCCTCTTCTTTCTCTCCCACACTTTAATCTCCTCTCGTCTCTCTCTTTTCTCCCCCTCTTTTCCTCTCTCTTTTCTCTTTTACTACTTACCATCACTCTTTTTCCGATTCCGCCTTTCTCCTTTTTCCTCTTTCATTCCCACTCTTTCCTTTTCTCCCTGCCCCCCCCCCCCAACTCACTGTAATAGCACTCCAATCCATATCAGACCCTGCTCTAATACCCGCGTACTTGCAGTACTGCCGAAGTTGTCAAGGATCTTGTAGTTAATGATAGACGAGCCTTAAGAATTGGGGATTCATCCATCATTTGGCGTTACTAAAGCAAAGGGTATTTGGTAGCTAGGGCAAAGAAATTCCCCAGTTTACCTTAACTTGAAAACGTAATACACCTCATATGCTACTTGTAACCACTGTTTTTAATTTTTATTTATTTATTTTTGTGAATGGTCGTCTGTCATACGATTGTTAGATATTGTGTGTATATACACTCAATAACGTTTGCATTAATTGCAAAAATTCTCTTTGAACATAAGAAAATTCGCTTTAATAATAATACTCACAAGTTGTCTCGAAGAGGAAGTATTAATGCTTTCAATAGAGTGATTACCACTCACACAATGAAATAATAAAGAAATGACGGCAGAGAAAGGTTCATTCTATTAATTTTATAATTTCAATAAATTTAATTTTTATATTATAAAACCAGTTATTAATAGCAATTGATAAATCGTCTGGGACCCACTACCATGCATTTAAAGCATAAATTATGAAATTTAGATAAAAATCAGTAGGAAGATCAAATTTCTTACTTAACGAAACTTCTTTAAAACGCTCAGTTTTAAAATAAAGATTTTTTCAATTTTCTAAATGTCAGAAATAGTTTCTAATGAAATTCGAAACTATACCATACTTACAAATTAACATCTATTCGACCAAAATATTCCAAGAAAACAAAATTCAGAAACTTTTGAAAATGGTGGAGGGGCTTCATGTAAAGAATCCCAAAAATTAAAATATCTTAATGATCTCCTAAGCAGTTCAACTAGATCTTACTCCTGATGAATTTACCGAGTTTCAATTCAAAAGTCTCCAATCTGACAGTTACGCTTGACACATTGATCCATTCGTACAGACATCCCATTTCCGGGTCAACATTGCATGTATCTCTTCTCTACGTACACCAATCTTAACCTTTGGAACAGTGCTAATAGGTCGTAATTAAAACGTGTGTGCAGAGCAACAGCGCAAAAGAAACGTAAGCAAAGGTTTTCATGATTGAAAATTCGAGATCGAATTCTTGAGGCGATTCCAGTATTCCATCCCTAGTACAGGGTGGACAAGTAAAAATTGATTTTGAAGAACAGTTTTAATATGAAAGAAGCCGCCTTCTTTCCAAATGCTTCGTTCTCTTTCTTTGCTGTTTTGTGAACTACCTTTATGAAATTTTAACAAGTATAAATATAGTTTTATTCGAATTTATTTATTCTCTTCACTTTTCCCCCTCTTCTTGTGAACTGGCAATACGCTATCGCCTCTGACGCAAGGTGTGCATCGTGCAGGTAAAAATCGCGACAGAAATACGAGCGCAGAAGCGAATGAATAAAAGCAGAGGAACGAACACGGGCGGCGGCGGCGACAGCGCAGCGGAGCGGAGGTAACGGCAATTAATGTGCGCGCCACTCCGCGCCGTCGTGTCCGCGTCGCTTGGAGCGTGCTTGCCGTCTGCTGCGATTTATCTGCCGGGCACCGTCCACTCTTTCGCTGATACAGGTGACCTTCGTAACAGATGGGTTTCAAACAGGAACTGGATGTTCCAAAGACAAATCTTCATATTTCTTTAAAAATCACATGTCTAATTTTCAGATTTCTTTTTGTTACATAACAATTATTTTTGAAGAAATCTCATATACCTCAATTTACAGACATCGTAAATTTTTCAATAACTCCTTCTTCTCTGCAGGACATTTTAGAAAACTCTTATGTCCGAATAAGTCTCGTAAAATGTGAGATTAGGCGACTCGTATATCTCATTTTTATTCAATAATTCATAACCATACCAACATCATGCATAATATTAATGATAAGTCCCATGAAGACTGATGCTTTCATTCTGAGTTCCTGGTAGTAGATTCAGTGATATTTAATTTTGCTTCTGTTGATTAAAAAAATGCTATTATTAACGTACGTGCTTTAAAAGAAAGGTGTCAAAACAGATACGAATTTTAATATTAAAAATTGCATGAAATGATGCAGGGTTTCTTTCGAGATCATTAAGCAACGGAAAAAATCGAAATCGTGAAAGAATCAATCACTTTGCATACGAAGGGTTACATTTTTATGATCATTTATGCATGCTTCTAATACTAATCATTATTATTTACATCTACGATTACATCTCGTATTAATCGTGGTTAGCAAATTATTGTGCCATCTTTAAACCACATTTTTGTGTGAAACATTAGTTTTTACACCGTGACATGGTGACGTGGAGTGAAAAAGCAATTTTTGCACTGTGAAGTACTGTTTTTTCACATGTCTGACGGAAATACTAACTTCATTCACGCGTATCGCCTCACAAAATTCCTCAATTCCTCAATACTTACGCGTAATTATGAGTCTAAAACTGAATTTTTGTCGAGAGGGGATATTACAATAACCTTACTTAATATTTGTCTCTCTGTACTGGAACAACAGCATCTCATGGAGCCATGAGTTAAAGCATGGTTAGCACACAGACATCCCAACGCCGTATTTTGGTCTGCTCAGCATGAGAAGTGAGCTTTCTCGTCGTCGCACAGCAACAAATACTGGGTCATTGCAAAGAAAGCATACAGTTAATTTTTGTCCCGACCGGGAATAGAACCCGGGATCGCGTCATTGATTGATTAATTGATAGTGATCCCTTGCGTGTCAACTACAATGGTCATGAGTCCCTAAGTGTATGGTGTGCTTTTTGCTCGGGAGGTTGCAATGGTCTTCCCCCGCTAGATGGCCAGATCCGGCGCCGACGAACCGTCGGCTAGCAGGATTTTCTACAACCAAGTGTCTCTCACCGGAGGGACAACGCCCCAGGCAGGTCATGTTCTAATCTCCCGACCGGTCTCCCGCCATGTGTGGTAGTGTGTGCATGTTAGTGTAAGTATGTGTAAGGGGTGAGGATAGGACAAGGAAGAGGAAGGAATGATCGCACATGGTCCATGGCCCGTTTGTTAGGGTTCTGCACCAGCATTCGCCTGGTGCTGATCGGAGAAACCACGGAAAACCACCGATCAGAGCAGACAGCCGCTAGAATTCTCCTCCAGACAGCGACTGAATCCGACCTAGCTGAAAAGCTATTGTCGAAAATGCTGCCACCGCCGGGGATCGAATCTAGGACCTCCCGGTCAGAGGCACTGTAGTGACAGTGAGCCACCTCTCCCCGTGTCATGGAAAGCGAGCACGCTGACTAATAGGGGTAATCTGTAACTCCACAGCCGTCAAGTGGGAGTGCACCGCCGACTATCGAGACGCCAGCCATTGCATCTGATAAGAGG
Organism: Teleogryllus occipitalis; assembly: GCA_011170035.1. Classification (NCBI taxonomy): domain Eukaryota; kingdom Metazoa; phylum Arthropoda; class Insecta; order Orthoptera; family Gryllidae; genus Teleogryllus; species Teleogryllus occipitalis. The sequence goes on from BLKR01002916.1 coordinate 71,362, forward strand.
CAACCGTGCGCGTGCCCCCCAACGGGCAGTCATTGACTCTCAAGAGCCAGTGCAACTGACTGGCAAACTATAAAAAGCGTAAAGATATTGCAAATAAGTAGCGTCTACTCTCAGTTTAGTTTGCAAGTATGTGAGCGCTAGTATGCAAGTTTAGATTACAGTACAAAATTTAAATTTAAGTACAAAAGTATATAAATAAGAGTAAGTTTAGATTTAAGTAAAAAAGTATGTAAATTATGTAAATAAGTAACGTAAAATGTCAATAGTAGTCTGTAAGATTAGTGTAGGTTTAGGTTTAATATCTAGGTTAGCGCCCCCACTCACATAAGTGCACACAAAAGATAAAGAAATGTCATTATATATTCACTTCATTTAAAATTATGTTATTAGAATATCCATATCGAAGCGTCTTCAGGATGTACCTCACACAGTACTCGTGGGTTATTGTCCGTAAACTCCTGTCATGTACATAACGTTGTTGCGTAGTAAACATTTTGCAGTACCAAAATATTTCAGGCCATTTTCAATAAGGTATAAATGGAAGGTTTGGTTTTTCGCAATACAAAAAGCTTAAATGTTTCTTGTGCTTTGCGAGACTTGTTTCCACCCTTTTTCGTTCCATAACCAATAACAGACCAAACAGTAATATTATGAAGCTTACGCTATAGTGCGAGAAAATAATTTACAGAAAAAAATCTATAAGTAATGTGTTGCAGCGATATACGAGGATTCGTATCGCGCGCCAATTCGGCAGCGCGGGACGGAGGCTACCGAAGGTAGCAGGGCCACAAACCGGCGCGAAGACCGGCCAATACGACGTGAGCGGCCGGCGAGCGGATCAGCAGCCCCAAGGCGAGATTACGGCGCGGCGTGCTTCTTAACTGGCCGCGCCGGCCAGGGGAACGGACAGTCTTGTAGTGCGATCCAGAAGTGACTCTGTGTATAGTGTATCTTGTGCGGCGAAGTTAACTTGTTTTCTCTCTCCTGGTATTTTGGATGACCGTGCGCGTATTTTGGACTTCTTCTGGATTTACCGCGGCATTGGACAACGGACTACTCTTCTGGATTTTTGTAAACGGGATCACTCCTGTAAAAAGTTTGATCAATAAATTGTTATTGTTGACTTGTGTCTTTTTACGTACATAACATAATGAGAATGAATGAAAAAAGAAAACACAGGAAGGGAAATCAATAAAGAAATAATGAATGAGAGATTGAAAAACCAAATTGAATGCAGTGAATGGCGAGTACTGATAATGAACTTGGGAACAACTCCCTATCAATTCGCTCACCGCCAATCCATTTATAGATAGGAATTTTAGGACCTTACGATTAAACCCAATTTACTAAGGTATTCAAGGCATTTGTCAATAATATGCATTGCTCGCAAAAGACCTGGCCCAATTGGTGGAGCCTACGAATCAGATCGAAATCAACTCAAAGCTCTTAGCGACTCCCATTAGGTCTACCACTACGCACCCCTACACAAGCGTTCTAGCAAAGGAACAAACCGTAAAAGAAAAGAAAGCAATTAATATGTTTACATCGGCAAACGCACAGGTATATTACGTGCATAGAAATGCAGACATGAACATTATCTACAAACTGACTATGAAATTGTCTAAAAATCACCATAAATCCAATCAATCACGGTGATGATTCACAAAAAAGGATCCAAATACTCGAAGGCTAACAACGAACATCTGGACTATCAATGACACATCGCATTGCCGGCAGCGAACAAGAACAAAGTACCGCGTAGCTCGGTGCCTGAAATCACCAACGTGCCAAATTAACCGATATTAGCGAGCCTGCAAATGAGCGATGCTGGTCACCGCTGTCACTATATGAACAGCTTTTGCGGCTGCGCTGCAGCTGGGCCGTACACTTTCAATTGAAGAGCAACCGACAATTACCAAACAGGTTCCACAAACGGTGAGCAATTCACAAGAATTATTACGAGGCCCATTTGTTGCTGATGGATCGTCATTTGAAAATTCACACGAATGTCTCGTACAGTTCACGAACGCTTAAAACCACAAATGCAACCAAAATCCAAGAATGGACTGATAAACGGGAAACGGACAAAAATGTGCCAAATAGCTTCCAATTGCAATCACTCACTAGTTTAAAACAATGATTATAAGATAAATGAGACATTTTATAATCGAAAGAATAGAATTTTATCAGCAGGAAATTTTCACAATCCGGAACAGAGAATTTAAGTGATTACAAAGTACAATTTGTCTATGATAACAACGAATAAGTTTAATAAGTACATGAAATGACAGTTGGAAAGAGGATCCAGGGTATTTTTATAATCTGTGACACTTACCTTTTTGGCTTAAATAAATCAAGAATTTATATATTATTTGAATGTGTTGTGAAATTTTAAAGGGGTTTAAAAATTTTAGTAATTTTTACATTCAGAACACTTTAGCATATTTCGAAAGTTTATTGTAGAATAATATGCTGTAAATTCTTGCAGTTTATAATCATCTGATGCTTCAAAGCAAAACTGAGATAAAAAATATCGTGATAAAAACGGAAAATCTATATATTTAAAAAAATAAGGTTTTCTGCCATGGCTTCGTTTAGAGCTTCTACAGAAACGATAGTAGTATTTTTTCCTTCAAATGAAAGAATGTGATCCCTAGATGTGTTATCAGATATTATTTGTTTTGATTCAACAATATTTACGGTGTAAATTAATTAATTAAATCATTCTTTAATAGTACGCTTATCAATAGTCAATTGTTTTCTTCCAAAGGGTGATTGTTTCAAAATCGATATACATGAGTCGATAGATGTCCACGCTACTTCATGCTGGCGCTGCGTGATGTTTTGTTTTGATTGTTGAGATTTGTTTACAATTCGTCAAGGTTTTGTGTCAGTGTAATAATTGCATTGTGGCGTAGACAGTTTTGTATTTGCGTTTGTGAATTTTGTAGAGAACATTCGGACAGTGGGTTTTGATAGGTTGTACTGAAGTAGTGAAGTTGTTCACAGGTTATGTCGAATTCCGAAACGTTGCCCACGCGCCCCAAAAGACGCAAACGTACATTAACTAAACGCAGGGAAAGAGAAAGTCAGCGTAAGTGTCTTGATAGCGAGATCATGTCGTTTTCTGCGTGGTCGTTGACTATGAAATGTCAGTTTTGTACTTCACATGTGAGAGAAATTCTGCAAACGAGTTTACTCTGCGTTGCTTAAATGGGAAAATAAGTTTATCTTCAAGCAATGTAACTGAAGAAATCAAGGTTGTTTATAGGAGATCATTACACATCAAAAAACTTTAGAAATAATATCCGTCAGTATAATAATGTTCTTTCTTTTCTGTCATTTGGTGCCGATATTGCATTGCCACCTGGTCATGAGCCACACGAGTTCAAAATTTTGGGAACTCCACATCACAGAATATCTTCGTTATACCCTGAATATCCAAACAATGCAACATATTGTGAACATTAGTCTGCGCACAGTATTTTACATTTATCTCAGATCGCACCGTCAAATTTTGACGGGTTTTCACTAGTAATTTTTAATTTAACTAATTCACGAAATGTTAATAGCTCAGAAATTCAGTAACACTTTTCTTTGAATTAGGTCTCATTGTCAGCAAGGCTATTTGAATAGAAGTATGAACGAGCGCAAGCGTAGCCAGTGTCATCAGCGGGGTCCTAAAGCTGCCACCACTTTCCGCACCTCCGATGCCAGACGGCTCGGGCTCGCGATGCTGCTTCTTCGCTGTTGACGCATCTGGGGCGCATGGTCCCATCTTTCTCCTAGCAATTTACAGAATCAGAATAATAGTAATGTTTTCATTACACTGTACTGCAAAAGACACTATTCACAGGAATGAAAAGCAGCTCTCAACTGCCGGAATCCATTAAGAAATTTAACGGCCGCCAGGAGGGCGATATTTTTCCCTTACCAAGTATCTCCAGGCAGCGGGGCACCGCCCCGGCCGGGACAAGCTCTAAGCTCCCGAGCGGTCCCCCGGGATGTGTGGTAGTATAGTGCTTGTTAGTGTGTGTGTGTGTGTGTGTGTGTGTGTGTGTGTGTGTGTGTAAGTAAGGGGTGAGGACAGGACAAGGAATGGGAAAGAAACATCGTGCGTGGTCCGTGGCCCGTTTGTTACGGTACTGCTCCGGCATCCGCCTGATTCCTACTTTGTAGATAACAGTTGTTTGACAACGTCCGCGCCAAGACAGTCATTAAGTTGAATCAAATGCATCCATCGCCACTGCCCTGCTCAACCAAGTGGCTCCGGAGCCGATCCTGCCCGCGAGCACAGAAACTCCGTTTGCAATCTGCCACGTGTCGAGAAGGGGATGAACGTCACTCAACAGAAGAGGAAAAGCTTCGGGAGGGGAACGTGGGGCGGATGAAGGCCTAACAGCCATCAACTCTAAATCGCGAGACACAGAGGCAACGCGAATAATCTTTCACTTTCTGTCAACACACAAACAGGCGGGGGTAGAATTAGAAAACAATACAGAATAGAAATGGTGATTTTAAGAGCAGAAACGGCGATATTGCACTTCTTGTAAATCTTTTGTGGTGAACATTGTAAATTCTATATCACAAAGCAGTTGCATAATTTCAGACAGTTATGCACCTACACATGTTTTGCAAATTATATTTTTATTTGAATTAATTAATTCGTTAAAAAAGTTTAAGGCTTTTTATTTTCAAACAATTCCATGATTAACTTTAACTAGAATATTATAACTAAAGAAGGTTAAAACTAGAATGTGAAGCCGCTATTTTTGCAGATGATGTGGTAGGAACCAGTGAAATTTATTTTGGATCAATATACAATAATTGTACAAATGTATTTTACTTAGATTTTTTTAGGCTTATACGCCTAGAAGATTTTTTAAAGGTGAACAATATATGAATAACTATTGAAATGTATATATTTTCTTACACGCAAATGAATATTGAACACTATGCATAATTATGAAAATGGCCCTATGAAATACTAACGCTTTTGTTGCAAGTAGCTTCCTCTTACTGGGAACTTCTCAGTGGGTCCACGATACACGACTGGTGCGTCAAAACGTCCAGATCACTCGCTTGCCTTTTTGTCAAAAGGCGCTGTCTAACGAGTACTCACTCTGTACCTTCCATTCCGACAACAAGAGACCTTCCCCCCGCAATAACTCCGCGTCTCAGCTCGGAGCTCCACTCGGAGCCAGCGTGGGTGCTCGCGCTCGTCGGAAGAGAGTTGGGCAAGTCTGCACTAATCGCTCTCAATAAGTAGTGTATACGAGAATACGTAGAGAGAGAATATGAGAATAGTGTATTCTCATATTTTATTTAAATAAATAAATAAAATATGAGAATACACTGTTTCAGCTCAGCAATCAAATCGCCAACCGCCCCGAGCGTTCTTCTGACCTGCCGTCGACGGTCTAGAGCAGGCGTGCCCAACTTGCAAGGCCTCAAGGCTTGCAACTAAAACCTTTAATATGGTTGCGGGACATACAAGTATTTTCATTTCTCGGGTGATTCACAATTAACCCAGCATTGCTGATATCGGTAGTTTCTCCTGGCTCCTCAGAAACGAGCGGGCAGGGAGAAGCGATGGGAGAAGCGATAGGTCGCCTCCTGCGCAGAGTTAACACATTGGGATGGTTTTGAATTTCTGAATTTACTAAAAAAAAACTTAAATCTGAACTTAAGCGAGTTTTACATTAAGGGAGTGTTGACCCCGAAAAGTGCATGCGTTTTACTCACATTATGTTCTCCCGACATTAATACAAGGGATATTCACATTTGACAAAAAACCCATCGCGGCCAGCCAGTTGGAGAACCTTCATCTAGTGGAGATTCCTGATTTTCTTCGAGCATTGTAGAAATGACCCATTTTTATTACTAATCTGATTATCAACACTTCTTCCCACAGATTAGTTACAGTAGAAATAAAATACATATTTGTGTTTGAAATACAGTATGAAGAAGGCAGTGCTTCACTTTCAAGAAGAGAGTTGTTGTATATTTTTGTTTGCTTTGTCCGGTATCGAAGATGACGAAGTAGTGAGCAGTTGGATCGCCGAGCAGAGTTGCGTGGGTGGGAGGGTGGGCTGGTGAGGGGCTAGTTGGGCGGACGTGCAGTCGGCTGGGCGACATATCAGTTTTAATTGGGCGCTGTTCATACGTGACGCGATTAGCGCGCGGCTCTTTGCGCGCAGGTAACGAGGCGTCGCCTGCGTCGCGTTCAATTAGCAGGCGCCGCGCGCGCCCTGCCCCAGCCCTGGACACGCCCCGCACTGCCACGCCTCATCTCCTCCCCAGCCCCACCCCAGCGCGCACACGCCGACAGACACGCCCCCACACCGCCAACCCCGCCGCCACGCCTCCCAGCCCCGCCTCTTGCCCTCCCCAACGCGCCCACGCCACCAGATGCACCCCACATCGCCAAACACGCCTCATCTCCTCCCCAGCGCACCCACGCCGCCAGACACCCCTCCCACATAGCGCCCCGCACAGCCCACACCGCCAGACAGAACCCCGCCCCCACGCTTCCCAAACCTGCGTCATCTCCCCAGCGCGCGCACTGCGCTAGACACAACTTCACACCGCCCACCCCGCCGCCACGCCTCCCAGCCCTGCCTCATCTCCTTCCGAGCCCCATCCCAACGTCAACACCACTGCCCCAGCACGCCCACGCCGCCAGACACGATCCCACGTCGCCCCAGCCCAGCCCCAGCCTCCTCCCACCCCCAGCATTGTCCCATCCTCGCCCCAGCCCTCTCCCAGGCCCTCCCCAGTCTCGTCCCAGCCTCTCCCCAACCCCTCCTCATCGCCGCTTCAACAAGGCCGCAGACCCGCCCAACCCCAGCCCCAGTCCCAGCCCCAGCACCGCTCACGCCGGCAGAGACCACCCACCACGCGCTCTCCCAACTACACCAATCTCCTCTTCATGCATCGCACGTCTCCCCCTCTGTAGACCTGCAGAGTCATTCTCGCCACCTACGTTCAAGGGTCACAGACATACATACATATACACGCATAATGAAAACATTTAATGGGATTTATACAGTTTTTTCAAGGGGTTTTACGTACATATGTAATTCTTGGTAGGTATTTTGAGCTTGGAAACATTTAGCGAACCTCACAGACAGGAGGATACCTGCGTTCCAGGCAGCCTCGCCGGGATGACATCTCTCCGTGTCGCCAGTCCTTCTCGCCAAGCCGTCTCTCTTCGGCGACTCGAGCGACCTCTCGCAATTCCATGGGTGTCTCGCGCCTGACCTGGTCAGCTGGTCTCGCGGTCACCTGGCCACCTCGCCATTTTTCTCGACTCCCACCCTCTTGTCTGTGGGGTTCGCTACATGTTCCCAAGCTCAAAACAACCACTCAGAATTACATAACTACGTAAAACCCCTTGAAAAAACTTTATAAATCCTATTAAATGTTTTCATTATGCGTGTATATGTATGTATATGTGTGATCCTTGAACGCACGGTATAATTGGTAGTATTGAGAGAATGTCAGTTTCACTGTTCACATGAAGAAAATCGCCCCGCTTGATGCTTCAATATGCACTAAAAAAATATTTCACAATAAAACCTAAACACGAGCCCCAAAATAAACGCAAAACTAACTATTGAGTCGGCCTTCCTCAAAAACCTATTTTGTCTCTCTATGGTGGCGTTATTACTCAACGGTGACTCCGATCATCCCAGTTCCATCTTCCTCTCATCCTCCCATTTCCCTTCTTTCCCAGCCACCCAGCGTCGTGTACGTCACCGGCGTCGCTCTCCCGTCCTATTTGTCCTCGTCGTTTGTCTTCGATCACTCCTTCCTTTCCCCCGCCACAGTCTTTTTATTTTCCACGTAGTAGAGAGACGTTTTGTAATGCTGCACAGACAAACGGCGAATTTTCGGCAGAAAACTCTTATTACAGGGCTCTACTCTAATCCCCGAAATCTGTTCCTTAAAGATAGATTTTGAAATAAGGTCATGTACAATTTTTCGAAAATTTGAGTACTTTTCGCGTAGTTTTGCTTGAAAATACGAGCTAAAAAGTACGTTCTGTTTTAGCTCCACTAGTTCACTCTGTCTTCGTCCTCCTCCACCCATCCAGTCTCTCTCCTGGCCTGTTCCTCCCTTTCACATGCGCCAGGGTCTCTTCTTTCCCTCTATCGCCTCTCCTGCTCCCGCCAACGTGCCCGCTTGGCTGTCCATCTGCTGTGGGGGGAACACGCAAGTCCGGCCTACACCCCCGCTCCGCCCCGACAGCTCTGCTCCAGCTCATTCGCGTCGCCCGTCCCCATCTCTTCCATGCCCCCTCCCTCCCTGTTGCGATAGCGTGGCCCGTTCAACCCGCCTCAATTCATCTCTTTCCTTCTGGTCGTCTACCCTTAGGGGAGTCCATCAATTACGTAACGGGGGTTGAGGCAGCGTTACACTGCGTTACTCGAGGGTAGGGGGGTAGTGTTCATTTAGTGTTACGTAAATTGATAGTTTTTTAATTTTTCGACATGTGGTGAAACAATTACATTTTTCTCTCTTATACAAAATATTAAACTATTAATTACGTTTAAAAAATAAAAATAAATTACAATCGTTATGTATAATTTGTTACAATAAATGGAAGTATTTTCTAGAATCCATTTAAATTGGTGCAGTAGATTGTTGCTCACGCGTCGTTCACGACGACATGTGGACGGCTTGTAAGAAATTTTCACGTCTGTGCTTCCTTCCCTGTTCCACCACTCAACACTTGTTCCCTATCTTATTGTTATGTTAACCAATTAATTCAGACTTTATCATTAAAATATAACAAAACCAAAGTTAATACAATTGTATGTTCAATGATATCATTTATTTTAATTTTTTTTTGGGGGGGGGGTCCCGAGCGTTACATAATTTATGGACGGCCCCTTATCAGAAACATCACCTGCCGGCAATGCTCGCCTTACCATCCATTTCCTTTTCACTCTGCTTGATGTCTGGCTCGTCTTGTTTCCTATGTTTCATCATACATTGTCAGGGCTAGAGCCAAGAGCATTCTGAGATATTCTTAGACAGAAAGGAAAGATAGCGAGAGAATCGAAAAGGTCGGTAGGCAGGCAGATGGACACTGAAAATTTCTTCATTAAAATGAGAAGATACAGAAATAATTTACAGCAACCTGGGAAGGGGAGTGTTCTTTGTCATACGGGATGAATCAAATCCCGTTTACAAGTTTACAACTACAAAGTGCGGGTTAATATTCTCTTGTGACGCAGCTATTTAAACTGGATTTCAACACAATTCCACTAATTACTGCCCATTGGAGAGCGTACAACTATAATACGCTTCCGAATACCAGCGGCACCCACCCCAAAGCCGCGGTGTTTGCGGGTGACAAAAGGACCAACCCAGACGGGGCGGTCACGACGCGCTCCTAAATCGGCGAGCGCGAATTATTTAGGGCCAAGAGGCGCCGGCCCGGGGGCCGCGGGTGTGGGCGGCGGTCCGCGTGACCGCGCGGCTAATACGATTAGGCGCGCGCGTGTCGCGGCCGCAGGCGATTTGTCCGCACGCTCCCGCGCGCGCGCGCGCACGGCGCCCGCTGGGTGGCGCAATGCGCCTGGCGCACTGCACTCGCCACCGCCCCCGCCCCGCCACGCCCCCTCCAACGCCCCGCGCGCACCCCACCCGCCTTCGCTGATGGATGGATGGAGGGTTCCGAGCATGGCAATTGCCGCGGTCACGAGGACCGCTAGTGTGGTGCATGTTCTATCCCCAGAGGTGGCGGTGTTCCTGCCGTGTTCATTGCTGAGCTCTGGCACCGACCTACACGTAGTGCCTAGGACCGCTAGTGTGGTGCATGTTCTATCCCCAGAGGTGGCGGTGTTCCTGCCGTGTTCAATGCTGAGCTCTGGCACCGACATACACGTAGGCTTGCGGGAAGTTTCTCTCTTCCCCAGCGGGGCACCGCCCCAGCCGGGAGAAGTTCTCAGCTCCCGAGTGAATTCCTTACCCGACGATGTGGGGGTGAAGTGCATACAACTGTGTGTGTATGTATGTTTGTTTAAGGGGGAAGGATAGGGCAAGGAAGAGGAAGGAAATATAGCATATGGTCCATGGCCATTGTTTGGGTTCTGCTCCGGCATTCGCCCGGAATCCGTCGGCATCCGTCTCATCTACTTACCTGACGTAGGTTTGTGACTGGCAAGACATCATTTTGTTTTCAAAGTTATGTTTATAAAAATTCGCCTTCGATGGTACACGTACCAAGGATGTCGTTGGGAGAATCCAACATAAAGGAATGATCATGAAGATTGGAATAAATCTCACAGATCTGAGTTGGCATCATCGACGTGGGTACGCATTGGGCTATCATTAATCAGTACTAAAGCATCCAATTAGTTTACATCAAAAGTGCATTTCACCGGTTAATAACATAATAAACTGACTAACACTCTGAAACTACTCAACAATGAACCAATTGTCGCGCGCGCCTGAAGTGTTCAGCACAGTTTGCGGGCTCACAGAAGAACGAAGGGCATAAGCCGAGTATGACTCCACATTGCAGCGGAAGACCAATTTTCAACGTCGAATCCTCGTCGGCACAGACACGAAACTGGGTTGGCTGGCGCACGCGTATACCGGAAGCGTAATTGGACGTAAAGTGAACACGCGCCAAAACCGAGCCGATGCGTCAAGCGGACGGCGAGGTGCAGCCAGTGCGGTGGGCGAGAGTGTTAGCCAATCCGGCGTGGGCGGTGACCGCTGGGAGTCGAACCCGAGGGCGTATCCGCGCTCTGCGTGCGGGGTCGCCCCCCCCCCCCAACGCGTATTAGTGCGAACGCCGCGCTCAACACTTCCACACGCTCTGGCGCGCGCTCCGCGGGAATTCCCCGTGGGGGGGGGAGGGCCGTTAGGACGAGCTGCTCGCGATGGCCCGCGATCACGTGACGCCCTGCCTCGCTGGAATACGCGACTTTCAGCATTAGCACCATTATGGTCGTTATGCGCACTGCGTTTCGAATTAGCCCGACGTTAAACGGAGGAATCCGTGGAAATGGCCGATCAGAGCGGCCGGCCACTAGAATTTAGATCACAGCCATTCCGTTGATGTGGAAGATTCGTCACAGTCGCGGCTCGAACCTAGGACCTTCGAAGTTCCACGGAGGTGTCACGACCCAGGTATTACGTAGATTCATTTCACATGTAAATGCGCTGTATGAGGACTGTGCGAAATTAATCTACGTTGTGTAGTGAACACGCTTGAATCGATACAAATTTTAGTGGGCAAAATAATTACAAATATCTAAAAGGAATAAGTAGTAAAATTTGATATTTTTGCGGCTCAAATATGCCATAAAATTCACGAACATTATTCACAAATTTTTAATTTAACTTCACGGAAGATTATATCTTTACACAAGTTACACTGATGTTTTGAAACTAAACAGGGTTTCATTACATAAAAAACTTCCACGCCAAAACGCGTTAGAATTTTATAAGAATTTCATCCACTCTGGTTTAGGTATATATTGATTTAGAAATACGGGTTTTATTCAAATTGGAAGAGAAAGCATTACGAGTTGGAGATGCCAAACTTTTCTTATACCAACGAGATTCTACAATACTAGAGGCAGCGGTTTATCGAAAACCTTTAACAGTCGCCTGCACCCAACTTTTTACACAACCGCAGATTTTTTAATCGACAAGAAACATCGAGACATCGCGAACCATTTACTGGCAGCGCTTAATCTCCATCTCCAAGCTTTTCTTCATTCAAGAAAAACTCGACCGTCTCATAAATCAACCGGCGCACTCGACGATTAGGGCGGATATGCAATAAAAAAAGAAAGAAAAGTTGCAATATTTTACCTCTTAAAATTCCTGAATCTCGCGAAACGCTACGCACAAAGCGAGGGCGAATTCAGGCCCGCCGCACGCATTGTGAAGGTCGCCTTACTCCAGGCCACCTCATCCGTAATGAAAGGCCGCCCTCCACCCCAAACACCCGCAGCCAGCCCGTTCTCTATCGCGCCGCAAGATTCACGACCGGCGACGGGGGAGCACAAAGAAGAAAGCTTACTTTATGAGGCAGCCGGCGATAAAGCCTTTGGAAACTAAAATATACGGGCGAAGAGGAAGATGAGAGGCGGCGACGCGAGGGGGAGGGGAGGGGGGGAGAACGAGGGAATCGCGCGAAGTCGCCGCAAAAACAAAACACGGGGGAGTGGCGAGGTTGTTTCGGCCGAGGCGAGCAAAATCCACGTAACTGCGGGCGCTCTCACACGGTAAATCGGCGAGGTTGTCGTTTCAGGTTGCTGCTTTCCTCAAGAGACATTTGTGCGAAGAAATAAATCAGAGGGAACTTAAAATTTTAATTTTAACCTCAATAAGTGGGCAACTGTGCGTTAAGATTTACCCAGCCGCTACACTCATGGAACCTTACTGGATTTTTTAATTTTTTTAATGAAGAATCAATAACTTCCAAAATATTACATACATTATTTTATCACCTCGTGGATTCCGTCAATTGAACCTACTACATACCTGGGAGCACTTCTTGTTATTCGGATGTCATATCATGTAAAATCTCTACAAGAACAATTCAGTATACGCCTAATAAATACAATCCTAACTAAAGAAAACATTAAACACAAAAAAGACAATTCCTCTATTAGAAACACAAAACACCATTTACTTATCTTGTTTAAACTACTATCTTCAATCTGTTCGACAATCTAAGAGAAAGTTACAGTTTAGAATTAATGAGCATAAATGCAATAGTATCGAACTCATCGCCAGATAAAACTCTCTTACTAAACAAAGAATGTCAATGAACCTCACTATTGACTTTAAAAACCCGAGATTTCTCGGTAATGAATGCAATTACTCTGAAAGAATATTAATGGAAATATTAAATATTAAGATTCATAATGTTTTAAATTCATTTATAGAATCAAATAATTTCACAACCAATGATGATACGTTACTATCAAACTTGAGGAGTTGTAATTTTTTTTTCCAAAACCACTGTCACCACAAATTCCCCTATTACACTCCACAGACAATACAGAGCCTTCCTCTGCTACCGTTGTCCCACCATCATTCCACTATATCCCTTCCAACGGTTCCTCTCTCCGACGTTACAGTACACAAAGCTTCATTTGAGTCAAATTCTACATAACCTAATCAATTGTGACAAATTACTGTTCAGTATATAATTCATCACATTAAAATAAGGTCAGTATTTATTTTTCTCTATTGTATACTCCCTTCCTAATACTTTAATTTACAGAAAAAAATATGCGTTTAAACTACTTGTATTCTTTTACTTTCCTTTGTTTTTAGACTATAAAATTACAAAAATTAATAATCTATAATAAATGAGTTTGGTAATTTTCAAATATTAGAAAAGTATCTGTACGTTAAGATGACGACAAAATGTTGAAACGTTGTACTTGATGAATATTCGAAGTAAAAATTGTAAAATAATATAATTGTCTACGAAAATAGGGATTTGTAATTATTAAAATTAAAATATTTTTGTTCTCCCTCATTTCTTCATTCATATCTTTCAAGATTCTCACTCAAAAGGTCTTGCGACCACAGTTTCATCATTATCAATTTACGATTTTGTTTTTGTGTATCTTTTGATACAAGATGTACTGTATCTCTTCAAATCTCTGATTCTCTTTTCTCGACGTATACAAGTTTATTCAAAGAAAACAAACATTATTTCGCTTAGCAGTCGTTCAAAAGTTTGCGTCTTCGACATTAGAAATCCCGTTGTGAGAGTACTACAGCTAGTCTTCTGATCACATTTACATTACGATATTTTTTTTATTTTGCATCACTGCATGGTTTTATCATTGTATTTTTAATAGTAACATTGGAAAATGTCACCAAAGCCGTTGTCGATTGGAATCAAACAATCAAACTCCATTTATTCCGTGTTCATTGACTCAGTCATTATTCAATTTCGAACAACTCTTAGCAAACTAGAGAAATCTACATCGTTTCTTCACAATCAGGTCTCGTCGTGTTTGCAGCTGTCGTTTGACGAGGAAGCAGTAAAGAAGAATAAACCTGAGGAAGGTGCAGGCAGCCTGCGGCGCCGGCGCTGCCGCCGACCTCGTCGCTGTTTTTCAACCTTTTTGCCCTCACCGTCCTCCGCCCCCCCCCCGACTCGCTTCGGCATAAATACGCTTTGTGCGCAGCGCAATCTCTGGGGGCTTTCCTCTGATACGACGCGAGGCGGCCGGGCACAGTGCGGCAACCCCTCCCGCAACGATGGTCAAAACACCAATCCTCTTCTTCGTAATAATGCTAGTTCGTACTAACTTTTTTATCATCAATTAAATTATTTTATTATCTTAAGTGAAACTAAACGAAATGTAGGTACGTTTTGCAATTAGTATTATTAAAATAATAATCCATGGGATCATTGGATGGCGAGATCCGGCGCCGACCTACCGTCGGCAAGTGGGGTTTCCCCCTAACCAGGACTCTCCCACCAACGGGGCACCGCCCCAGCCGGGACAAGCTCTAAGCTCCCGACCGGTCTCCCGGAATATGCGTTAGTGTATTGCATGTTAGTGTAAGTGTGTGTGTGTAAGGGGAGAGGATAGGACAAGGAAGAGGAAGGAAAGATCGCGCGCGGTCCGTGGCCCGTTTGGTAGGGTACTGCTCCGGCATTCGCCTGGTGTTGATCGGAGAAACCACGGAAAACTACCGATCAGAGCAGCCGGCCGCTAGAAATCTCCTCCAGACAGCAGCTGAATTCGACCTAGCTGAACAGCTAGTGTCGAAAATCCTGCCGCCGTCAGGACTCGAACCTAGGACCTCCCGGTTAGAGGCGCTGCAGTGACACCAATTAATGCACTGAGCTACCGCTACTGGTCCATGGCATCATATTAACAACTAACAGCATCATATGTCACGAAATAAATTTTACTACGACAAATAGATATAATAGACAAATAGAATCCCATAAGATATAAAATATACAGTTGATGGACGCTCAAATAATAGTATTAACAAATAATATGTAGGTGAAGAATTTTCGTTTAATCTGTTTGCCAAGACGCCTTCACAAGTACATAACATGTTTATGTAACATTTGAATTCTAGAACGTCAATATTCGCCCACTAAAAGCTGTAATTATTAAGTAAAATATTATGAACATGCTGTGCATATTTATCTCTTAAAATTACTCACGGGATGTGGTTCTTGAGCTTAGATCATTCAATAACATTACTGATAAAAGTTTCGGCCATTTGCATTCAGCAAGGTTACAAAATACGTTCTTCTCTAAAACAAATCTGGTACGCGGATTTATTTTCCGGTTATTTGTTAATGAAATTGCTATGGTATCAAGTTGCAAAGTATTATAGCTACCTAAACCTTAAGTGTAATAATATTAACGATTTTAAGCAAGAAAATTATCATTCAGCATTCGAAATAATTTAGTGAGGAAGCATTCATTTTTTAAAGATGGATGGCAAAACAATGAACGCAAGCCGGAACATCTACAAGAAAAGTGTGAACGCCTTACATGAACGCCTTACCAACGCTTTTGTCTCCAGTTTCCCAAGGTTCAGGGATATCACGTTCCTCACCGTTGTCAACCATACTCCTTTATAATTAAAAAAAATATTACTATTACCGCCGCCGTTTATGTTGAAGAAAAAATGATGTCCCATGCTCTGCATTAATCCTAAAGTTCTCGATGACAACGCTGAGAAGACTTATTCCACAGCCCTCGCCATCACCCCTGATGCATTGCCGTCTCTCTTCTCCCTTCCCAAAATCGACGAGCGTATTTCCAAATACACGTATCTCCATGGATTATGTCGGGAGAGGTGGCTCAGGGCATCAACTGATGTCACTGCAGTGCCCCTGACCGGGAGGTCCTAGATTCGATCCCGACGGAGGGAGAATTTTTGACACTGGCTAGTTAGCTAAGTTGACTTCAGTCACTCTCTGGATGAGAATTCTAGTAGCCGGCTGCTCTGATCGGTTTTCCGTGGTTTCTTCGATCAACACTGGGCGAATGCCGCAGCAGTACCTACTCTAAGAAATGGGCCACGAACCAGACGCGATCTTTCCTTCCTCTTTCTTGTCCTTTCCTCACCCCTTACCTACACGCACTAACATGTACTGCACATGCCGGGAGGCCCGTCGGGAGCTTAGAGCTTGTCCCGGCTGGGGCGTTGCCCCGCTGGTGGGAGATCCTGGGGAAACCTCGCAAGACGCCGGTAGGTCGGTGCCGGAACTCGGTATCCAGTGGAAAAAGATCACCACCACCACCTCCAGAGGAAAAAAGCATGCATCACACTTACGAGACTAATGACTTTAGCAGTTGACGCGCTCGAAATCACTAACAATCAATCCTTAGAATACAATTTTTCAGGAAGGGACAGTATTCCCATTGAGCGTTTTAGTTCAAGATCGGATTCAAAGCATTTTCATTTTGTTTAACAAAAGAGAAACGAAAAGTTCAAACAATATTTCGTAGCATGATGCTCTTAAGTATATATGATACATAAAGCTAGAAAACAAACGAAATGGAGATATGTCGCTTTCAAAATAAACCCTTGAATTCTCAAGCCTTGAGTTTCCACCGCCTCCGCCGATCTCCGTTCCCTGCTATAGTTGCCGCGGCGTCGAGGAGGAAGAGTGGAAAATGGTTTTGGAGTTAACATCCACTGGTGGAGGTGCCCTGCTACTATCATCAACCATCTAAATGCGTCAACACGTCCATGTTCACGATATTGATGCCCCAACAACCTCCGCGTCATGTTAATCTCCATTCACTCCACCGCGACCGCGGGAATTTTCACAATTCTCATGAGGACAGTGTGGATACCGATTTTCCCAACATTCGCCTTCATCTGTGAGGGCAGATCACGAAGTTCGTTATAGAAATCCGAGGTCTTGTATTAACGCTTGGTACAGAGCAATTGTCTTTGGAATCTAGAGTTAAAATCAGCTCACTCGCCATCCGCTCACACGTCCACGACATCAACAGGGCTCCACTCGGCATATTTTCGTTCTGAACATCCAACGATGCGCGTGGAGTCCTCCTGTCGACGCTGTGAGGACTGATTTCCATAGTCTTCGCCGCCACTTTGAAGACGCTGTCCGTCCTTCTTCACCATCCTCTCAATTGCGAGGACGTGCCCATGGTAGTTTAAACCAGCTCATCTGTTATCCATTCACACAGTCCTCGTTTCCTCGGAGTCGAATCGCACAAGGTGGACGACGACATCGGAATTATCTTCGCGAACGATATCTCGAGATTCGCGAATCCTGTCGCCACCATTCACTCATCCGCAGCCGCGTACATTTCCACAGTTCTCTGGAGGACGCTGAGGAGAAATTTACACAGTTATCGTCTTCAACAGTGTGGGCGCTACCAGTCCATTTCCGTCTTCCCAATTACGACTGTTTAAATCGACTCATTCGCCATCCATCTTCATCACCCTCGTTTCTGTAGCATAAAGGCAACGACGGAGAAGTATGATGACGCTAGAAACATTTCCGAGGTAAAAATCTGCCGGCTCCTCGGTCCTGCTATCACCATTTACCCAGCCGCACATATTTCCACAGTTCTCTTAAAGATGCAGTGAGGATGGATTTTCACAGACCTCGCCGCCAGTCCAGAGAACCCTACCCTCCATCTCCTCTCTCGCAATTGCGGAAACGTGCGCGCGACTGTTTAAACAGCGTCATCCCCCCTCTGTGCTCGCCGTCCTCATTTCCACGTCGTCGAGGTGGAAGACGTGGGAAATATTTTGGCGGTGAAAACCTGACGGCTTCCAAATCCATCCCCCCATTACTACCCATCCGGTCACAACCGTACACATTTCCACCGTTCTCTTGCGAACGCTGTGAGGACGGATTACCACAGTCCTCGCCGACATCTCGACACTCGCGAAGGCGCTGCCTGTTCGTCCTCTCCGTCCTCACAATTGCGAGGCCGAGCGCGCGACTGTTTAACCGACTCATCCGCCCTCCGTCCTCGCCGTCCTCGTTTCCGCGGCTTAGAAGCGAGGGAGGAGGAGGAGGAGGACGTCGGAAATATTTCCGCGGTGAAAATCTGGCGTTGCCCGCGCTACCCTCCGCCCCCGGCGAGATCCATATGCGATGAGCAGCCGCCATCAGACGCTCTGATTACCATTTCGTATAACATTTCTTCTTCTTCCGCCGCCGCCGCCGCTCCAGTGTTTTTCCAGCCGCGAGCGAAAAGGAGCCGGGCGGTGGAACGCTGGAGGAAAACGGAGGCCCCTGGAAATACGCCGAGCGGCTGCCAGGAGTGCGAAATCCTCGAGAATTCTCCGTGGAGTTGTTACCAGGGCAGGCAGTAACAACAAACCTTTGTTCAAGTTACAGGACGCCAAGTAAACTGTGTTCCGGATTTACGATGTACGAGATACCATTGAACTATCAATAATTAAAATTTGATGCTTCGTACAAATATAAGAAATGTTAATATTGTTATTAATAAATATTTAGTATTTTTGTTTTAAGATTTGATTGTTTTATATATGTAACAAATAGAACCTGTGTTGGTTGTTTATGCTTAAGAAGAAAGGTGAACTGTAAAGAGGTTGGTGGAAAACGGAGTTTCATAAAGATATGCCGCATAGCGGAGAAAAATGTGACAACCTTCACAAAACCTTATAGGGGTATTACCAATGGGTGGTAGTCATTATCAACAAAGCGTTAGAGCTACTGAACGTCGGTTGTTTTACTGATGATTATAAATATTCTGTCGTCAAATATCCGTGGACAGACCTCCAGCGGTCTCAGTCATTTTGTACTTGCCTTATTCCGTGTCTGAGCGAATAAATAAGAGGAGCATTATCGCAGTATTCCCGACAACCATTAGCCCCGTGTAATTTTACACGTTACAAACCTGATATGACTCACTGACGACTTTACCCTGAATATCGAAAATCCACCCACTTTCTTTGAATCTGCGAAATCGGGTTCTATAAGCCAGTCTTCTCTTCCTCATATGACGGAGGCCGGCAGAGTTATAAATAACTAAATATTATTATTTCTTGATAACTGTTAATTATACCAATGGCGACAAACAGACTTCTTCTAGATCAGAAAACAAAACACTGAAAGAAATGTGAGATCCTCGAGAATTTTCTCCGAGTGTTACTAAGGCGCAGCTGCATTCATGGAAGAACATTTCTTGGAAGTGTAGAGTGGAAGTATAATTTTGATTCGATTTTCATTTTGATAAATTTTCAACTCAATTATTTTTATTTTAATTGTTTGAAATTGGTATAAAATAAAAATGAACATTTTTTGAAAACAGAAAGGGGAAAACGGCTGCAAGGATACAAAATACTTGAGAACTCCCTGCGGGGATGTTAATAAGAAGTATACGAAAAATAATTAGCGTTACAGAATATGAATACAGTAATTTTGACCAGTAATTAAATTAAAAGTTTAAGAATAATTATGCAGGCTTAAATAGAGCGCACCTTATTATTTGCGCTACGGTTGTGAAGATATTAATTATTTCATTGTGTAAAGTGAGACTGAAGTAAATTACGCACGTTCGCATGATATCCAAATTCTGCTTCTAATTTCATAATTCCCCGATAACAAAAATAACCCATTTTCGGAAATTTGACCACTTACTTATCATCTTCAACACAGTATTAGAAGAAAAAACATTCAACGACGTAAATATATATGTATTTGTCTTTGAAATCTAGGCTCCAAATGAGAGGCAAAGACAACAGGTTTTTCAAAATAGGAAAGTCTAAACAGCCAGAAAGTTGAAGGAAACCGGAGGTTAATAGAAATGAGACACGGAACTTCGGAACGATGGATACGAGGTCCTTGAGAACTCTCCATGATACAGAGGCATTGTTCTAAAGAAAAATCACTTTGATAGCTGCCGCTTTGCTACTGTTAGTAGCATTACTGCAGGATACAGGTGTCCTTGCCCTCAATTCGTGAATGCGTTTGCTTGCAGTTGGCTCGCTTGTAAATGGCTTCCATGCCTCTTGCAATGTCATCGTCCGTCATGACGTTCATTTCTTTCGTGATCGTTCAGACTGATCCCTTCTAAGAATTACTTTTCTGTGTCATGGTGTAATGACCAGATAGCTCACTTCCACCTTAGGATACCGGGGTGCGATTCCTGATCGATTCATGTGGAATTTGTGGTGAACTTCCCGCCTTCCGGTAGGTTTTCTTCCTTCCTTGCCCCTCATTCCACCACTATTCCAAAATCACTGAAATCACATAATTCATTAATCGAAAACCATTCACTCGTATTTGCTGTCAAAAGGACCATAGGTAACGTGAGATCATAATGAAGATCTTATTATAAGAGAGTTACCCAGATGAGGTCATTGTAAAAGTATGTCACCGTTGCAGAACGTGAAACGTTTTTCGTATTCACACATAAAATAGGGGTACTTATTTAAATAATTATAAGCCTAAGTAAACGTATGCTGTTTTAAAAATAGTTTGTGTTAAATCTGCAATGATGCTCTTCACACAGTCCTCCATAGCAGGGTTCTGCCAGATTTTCGCGCACAACCTGATGAATCACACTAAAAAACCAAGTCCTGTCTAAAGTTGCGAGATTATGTGATCTTACTAGCACTCCCGCACGTGGTGTCGACCTCCCAACAGCTTTTGTGTTCGCACACAAAATATAGAGAACCGCCTATTATTTATGTGGTAAGAAGCTAGCGCGAACACTACAACAGCTAGGTCTACAGAAAAAAAGATCTTCGAGGAACTGACTCAAGACCTGGTTCCTGGTTCCCAGTTCTCGTTCACAGACAATTCTCGATCTATGGTAGGGACCTGTGGTCGAGTAAAGGGCACAGGTTGTCAGCGCTATTCGAGTAAGATCGAACAGTTTGTACGTTCTTCTGCGACATTTATGCTTTCAAAGGTTTGTATTAACATTCACTACATACAATATTAGTATTTGGTATGAGTTAACATTATGTAAACATACAGTAAACAAATAACTATGGAGAAGAAACGACGAGGAAGGAACCTCAAAGATAGAGTAAAATTAATTACATGAATTTAGTTATTGAATTATTGGTTAGAATCATAATTAAATTCAGATGACAGAATTTATAAAAGATGTATCTTTGCTGCGTCCTACGGTTTATCCATATAGATAGAATAGTTGTTATTTCAAAATTAAACACAGGCCTAAAATATTACAAGCTTATTAATGTACACCATACTAATTAATGCGTTTATTCTCTTGTAACGAATGGCATTTTGGGGATTATCCTCATTTTTCTGTGAGATACTTCAGTGCCATTGAACAATGATGTAAACTGTACGTTTTTCTCGCCCAAGTGTGCAATTGAATAAGTTTTGTGTGAAGTATAAATAATAATGACTATCCTGTGATATTACCAAATAAAAACAATAAAAGGACTATGGTACCTTCGCATCACAGTATTCCATAATTATCTGTCATTCTTTTTCATTACAAATTATCCCTTCTCATGAATTGTGGATTAACGCAAAACGTGATTCGACATGTGATTCCATTTCTAAGTGACTTACGGTGAGACAAATGTTTGTAATGTGATTCGTGACTAAAAAATGATCCACGCGTTACACAGTAGCAACACCACACCAATAACAACAGCTCTATTTCATCAGCGGTGAGCACGATCACAGAGGAGCTATTGGCGCCCGCGTGGCTTTTAATTCTCGCAATCTGCTGCAACCGGCGCCAGCAATTTCGCCCGCCGCAGACCGGCGGTGGTCGATGCGGGCCACCCGATGTGCAATGTTATTTCTCGGAGGCAAAATATATGCAATGCATTATTCATAAGCACGTGTCCATTCAATCATATGTACTCGTACATCATAATCTATTACAGAGATTCTCGCAATTCAAAACGTATTGGGATCGCTGTAGCAGAAATTGGAAAACGCGGTTCACCGTTCACGCAAAAAAACTGTACAAATAAGAATTTAATCAAACGCATTTACATTCATATGGAGGTTCGATCGATGGATGGTTTTGCTGCCGTAAACGTTTTTGTATAAATTATTTCCTTTGAACTCGTGATGAGAGATAAAATGACCTAATTTCAGAGCTTTAATGTAGAGAAATTCGCACGGACAACAGACAGAAATGTTTCCACAAAACGCACACACCGCCAACCGAAAATTGAATCACAGACATGGGTACACCGCAAAATTATATCAATATTTTATTTATGTATTAGTATGGACTAACATAATTGTGGCCAGTGTGTAATCAATAGTATTTGCAATTGAAATAAAGGACGGCAACTTCAATATATAATGAGAACTACAGATGCAAAATAACGTACAGGAAATGTAAAGCAATGCACTGTACTGAGACCTAGTATTCTATAGAGAACGATTTAATCGTAATATTCCACTTTTGATAGCAATGCTGTACCTCGTTACTAAGCGTTTTGTTTTTCTTAAAAAAGTGAAACATTTAAGCCAATATTGCATCAATCTCCAACTACTTTCTTTCGAAATAGATGGAACATATGTTACAATATCTACTGGAAATTTGGAAAGGTTCATAAATCAAGTGAACAAAAATTTGATGACACAGTATATTTATTTTCAGTAAACGAGAGGTCTGATAGCCAATTATTATAATTCATATAATTATACAATCTTAAATTATTCTAAGTCTTTTATCGAAACCTTCATGGATATCTACTTACTTTATAAATAACGTACATATTACATGCTGAACCATTTTGATTACATTACTATGATACAATTGGAAAGAAAAAAGAAATTTTGAAACACGATCATATCCATCAAGTAGTGGTGCTGCAACAGCACGTACTTTCTCGCGATATTGTTAATGGTTATGTAATATTATAATATGACAATTTCTGTGTTACACTTCAACTATCATTTGAAGAATTCTTAAAGAAACAAAGAGAAATACTTAATTTTTTAAAATTCAAACATTTAAATGAAAGCAGCTTTTTGTCAGGGAATTCAATGTATTAGCGTTCTACCAACGTTCTACCAACAATGTAAACGTACCAATCATGCGTATTTTAGCCGTAAATAAAATGATTCGTTTACATTAACGCAAACCAACATGGGCCGTCATTATCACTTTCTGTTACACTCTTCTAAAAACACCGCCTGACAATTAACGATTATTATGTGAACTTCTCGCCGTATCGCGACGTAGTACCTATTGTTTAATTGCAACTGCATAAGTAAAGTAGCCAGAAAGCTGAAAAATGAATCCCAAATTATGCTACATTAAACAAAAGTTCGTACAAAATTATTTTCAATAGTAAATTATAATTAAAACTATAATTATAATTAAACTAATTAAGTAAATTATAATTAAAATTAAAATAAAAGTCAAGAACACTGCGCGTGTACCCATCAAGATGTTAAAAATTAGAATGGACTCTAGGCCCTGAATGAAACGCTCAAAGCAATAAATATTCCAAATTAATCATCTCCATATTACTTTGCTCTTGGAGCAAATGGTCTCAAGAAATCACGTTCTTCCTCGCATATTTCTAACGCTTACGTAATATGCATTTACATTTCAACTTAAAATAAATATAAGTTTTCGCAACTAATGTTCTACGATTTGTAATATTAATTAATCGATATTAACCAAACAACGACAACAGATTTTCGAAATATTCAACTGTCGTGAAGAGACTCTCAATTATATTTCCAGACTGACACTACCTCAAACGAAGTGCTGGAAATTCGAATATATCATTTCAAATTCTTTTCCAGTTTACGAAAAAATATTGATATTTTCGAAAAATCGAAAATGACATTATCTGAAGATCTGTTTATGATGAACACATCGAATCAATGGAAGTAAATGCAGGAAATCTTGTTAGTGCAGAATAAATATGTAGTACATGAAATACAAATACCCACGGCAGAACGAACGCACAGAGGGAAGTTGGAACTGAATCGAGTACACACATACAGACTTCACAAACTACGTCGCAAAAGACAAACGAAAACAGAATAAACTTCCATGCGACTGTAAGATTAGCGCTGTTCACGTGTTGACTGCGCGAGCTAACAAAAGAGCACACGCGACTAGTTTAAATGTCCCGAAAATCACGGAAAAGGTGCCGCCAAATTACTCTTCGCCTAAGCGGATAAATAAGCAAACAGCGCCGGAGAATTAGTAGATTTGGCAACGCCGACGCCGAAGAGAGGGGCGAGGTGGAGACGTGAATAGAAGCGGCAACGCTGCACGGGTATGTAGGCTGGGCTTTTGTATCCTTCGCGGAAATTTCAAAACCTAACAAGAGCCCCGGTCCCGTGTCAACATTGCGCCCGAGAGTTGCAACGGCGAGGCGGGACCGGGGGAACGGTACACAAGTAGTAATGAAATGACCGTCCACTGGTTGTGTCTGTGTCTTAGTATAGTGCTAGCTGAATGTGGCGTAGCCGACGAATTAAACCGTTTCAAAAAGATTTTCATATGTTGAAATTTCCAAACTTTGTGCACAGTTTTGATCAAATATCTTATCAATGAATCGTAGCAGCTAATAATGTTATACTTCTGTTCTCAACACCCAATGACCTTGCATGTTACCTCCATACGAGATATGAACTGGTAACATTGCAATTTCAATATTGTAAGCGCCGTAAACAATACTTACAGATATGGATGATGTGGATAGTTAGAATTTAATACAGACACATTTTGTACGCTGTTTTGCTAATACGAACAAACATGCACATATAAGATCAACTGTAATCTGTTATTCTCTAATCCTAATATAAGATCATTCTCAATTAGTTTCGAAAATGCTCTCACAAAATCTTATACAACTACATTTGATTCTTCCCACAATTTCATTAACACTTTCTAATTGTTGTCCCCCAATTATTGAAGAGTTTAAAACTCCACAAGCTCAGTATGATTTGTGTTCACTTCTACTTCTGCAATTGCTCTATTAATCGTGTTGTAGGGGAATGTATTTAAACATTAAAAGGTGAGTGTTTTGTATGTTTATGTGAATAAAGTCTGAGATTACGGAGAGAGTGTGATTACGGGCTCCTTAAGTTTAATTTAATTAATTAAATTTAAATTTAAGTTGCTCCTTAAAATGCAAACTTTTCAAACTTGAAGCCAGTAACTTCAGTCATTTCTAAATTATTCTTCCAAATATCATAGGGTAATAATTTTATCTTAAAAATAAATATTGGATATTAAAAGCAAATAAATATTAAAAATTATTCATACTTGTTGCTTGACAATTATATGTGCTTTGGGTTTTCTGCCGTAAAAACAAGTGATTTCATATAGATACTATGAAGTCTTTCCATTAGATTTCATTGACTTAACATCAATTCACTCACAATGGATATCTTCTGGTACAATGTTATAAAAGCCTGTTGAATACATTAGAAACCGTCTTTTAATTAATGCATTCATCAAATTTTCAGATTACATAAGTCTCATTGCTAACAGAATATTACTAAAATTCATTTTATTTTTAAAATATCTATACCAACTTTCTTATTAATTTCTACTGATTTTCTGTTCTGTATATTCTGTGATTCTTCGTTGCCCGCAATGCATATTGAATAATCAAGTGAGTCAGATGGCCCCTTGAGAAACATGAAATGCAACCATATCTACAAGAGAGTATTGCACGATTGCCACTCAGTTGCCGAAAGGCGTACAGATTTCAATAAGCGATAATGCGAAGCGATTTTAGATAAAAATAGTATTTTAATAAAAAGGTAGTTTTTTGAATATGTCGTAATGATCAGGATATCATATAGTTTAGAAATTGCTAGATAAAATGAATTTCATCATTGGAGAAGTTCGCTAACAGAGATTCGCTAACAGCGGAAAATCAGCGATACTTGAAATTTTTTCATGAGACATTGGTGATTTAAATCAAAAGAAAGGCAGGTAATGTATTGTAGATAACTTTGATGCTTTTGATGGCGAAAGGCTGCCACAAAAATGTTTTTTTAAAAGGCGGTAGTTGCTGTAGAAGAGTTTTGGTAGGTATGTTAAGCAAGTATTAGTACCGAACTATGGAACAGGCAGTATTGAAAAATGTAGATGAAAAAATATGAAAATTAGAGAGTGAAGAAGCAATATCTATAGCAAACAACAAAATTAAAAAGTACAGAAAGAATTTTAAAACGTATGACATCTCGAAATATATTTTTAGTATTTGAGTGCATTTTCATTGACTTGTTCAAAGCGTTATATTTATATTTAAAGACAAAAAATGAAAGAAACTTATGTGTGACATCTAGGGGAGAAGTAAATTCTAGAAACATTATATATTACGTAGTTTCGTAAAGTAACAATTTAAGTAGTAATAAACATGAAAATCAATGGGGAATATGCCATGAAATATATGAAATCAAATATACATGAAAATAATTTTAGATAATAAAAGAGGCAAAATATAGATGAATTTGAATTCACTAAATTTACTTGATCAAGAATGCATTACACCGTATAACGATTTACTTCTATTAAACACAATCATTTCTCTTTCAGTAGATCACTGCAACTTGTCTTCATATCTTTATTAATTTATTTATTACATCATAAAACGTAGAAGTTAAAAGAGACAAATGATACAAATTAAAACTACTACTTTAGTTGTAAATGAACGTTCTACTTTAAAACTTCTTACATTGAATTGGGTCGTGGCACCTGAATAAGTAAGTCAAGTACTTTCTTTATAAACGTTTCATTATTTACTATTTCATCAGTTATCCATGTGCTTCGTCATCTTCGTCAGATTTACCGTGAAAATCAAGAATTGAGGCATAAAACAATTTATATTTCGTAGGTAGAAGATCTGCGAATGGGTACTATTGAAGAAGATTCAAAACAAGGGGAGGAAGGAAGATCGCCGGCGGCAGGTGAAGCAAAGGACGAAGGTAGCTGCGTGATGGGTAACGCGTGGGAAGCAGCAGCTGAGCGTGTTTACCAGCCCAGCTAATGGAACGCAGCCCTGTCCTCCCGCCCAAGCCCTCGCCCCAACCACCCCACTCCAACGCTGCCCCTGCGCGCGTGCGTTGCGTTCACGCGCCTTCAATAACACTACCTTATGCGAAACGGCACACGAGCGCTTTGGCCGTTGCACTTAAGACACAGGGTTAATCTACGACGCGCGTTACTTACCGCGCGTCAACGCAACGCTCGTGTGACACAGCCCTTAAGACCCGCCCCATGTCCAATATCATCTCCACCCGGCCTTGGCCCCCGTCTCCGCCGTTGCATTCATTCCCACCACCTCACCGCCTCCACTTCTCTACCTCTTCACCCTCCCCTCCGTCACATCTACATTGCACCTTCACCCCTCGGCCAACTCTGACCCCGCCTCTGCTGCCTCCCTGAACTCCGACATTGCCCTCACCTTAGCCCCCACCTAGTTAGAGGGATTTTAATCGGCGAATTGGTCTTATGAGACACCCTGTTAATAGTACAATGTAAAAGGACGAAAATACCACCTTCATCACCGCTACAACACCGCCACCGCAGCCAAGACCGCCATCACCACCGCCGCCACCGCCCCGGCCCCCACCCCCGCCACCGCAACCGCTACCGCCTCCGCCCCCGCCCCCGCCCCGCGCCCCCGCCACTGCCCCCGCCCCCGCCCCCGCCACCGTCACCGCCTTCGCCACCGCCCCGCCCCCGCCACCGGCACCGCCTCCGCCACCGCCTCCGCCACCGCCACCGCCACCGCCACCGCCCCGCCACCGCCACCGCCACCGCGACCGCCACCGCCACCGCCACCGCCCCCGCCACCACTCTGTCCTCAATAACTCCTGTCCTGGCCACTCGACCCTGCCCGCCCTCCCCGAGGGAGCCGGTCGCGTGATTAACAAAGGGGAAGTTGAATTAACCTGGGCCGGGGAGTTGGAGTTGGTTGCGGCGCCCGAGCCTTCGCTCCAGGGCATCGCCATATTACCCATCAGCCACCAGAGACCGCATACCTCGCACATTCATCATTCATTTGCACACGCTCATCGGAACGATACAGCTTGCTCTTTGGAACGAATTCTGCATATACTGAACCATTTTTAAAAGGCAGCTGCGATGCTAATTCATTATTTCCAAGTACGACTATTCGAAAGCAAACGTCACCAAACACGGTTGAACAGTTTTAAATTCCTAGTATTATGTTAAACAGTGTTTTATAAACAGAATCACAATTACGCCATATTAATATTATATTTATTTATTGATGGGATAATATGATTCCTGCTTCGCAGAGGTGTATATCCATTCAAGACGGTCATTCTAGGATCTCTAAACTGAAGAGTCAGGTGCGGCTCGCGGACTGAAATTGTGGTAAAATTCTATTA
Source organism: Teleogryllus occipitalis (assembly GCA_011170035.1). Taxonomy (NCBI): domain Eukaryota; kingdom Metazoa; phylum Arthropoda; class Insecta; order Orthoptera; family Gryllidae; genus Teleogryllus; species Teleogryllus occipitalis. Next base: position 99,704 of record BLKR01002916.1, read on the forward strand.
ACAATTACGCATGTTATTTTAAGAACTTGTATACAAATTTTTATCATGAATTTTGCAAAAAAAAGTTTCTTTTAAGATATTTTTAATGCGATAATGATGTAATGCAGAAAATGCTTTTTATTAAAACTTATCAGGAAGCCAACTTCTGATTTTAATTTAATATATTCGCAAAATAAGTTTAGTAAGTTGGAGATTCAGGTGTGAATCACAAGTATTTACCAGAGTCATCTTTCGAGAGGAATATTAACTGCCAGCAAGACGTATTGGGTTGCACTGAAATCTGTGGTGAATTATGGGTAGCTCTGAACTGACTCATTCTGGCCATTTACATGCATGAAGTGTCCTCTTGTAAATAGAACTGTTTTTTCTCTTAGACATTTCAAATATATACCCTATTGACAAGTATGTATATCGAACTCACAATAATATCCGATCGCGACAGCACCATGTACATGTATGGTAATAACCCTATTGTATCTCTAGCAACTCTGCCCAATCCGTTCAGTTCTAAGCCATACGATAAACAACAAATACCGCTCTCAATATGAGAGCGGTATACTTACACACACTTTTCTTGTTCGCTGCAAAATAATTACTCTATATTTTAACAACATTATTATCGAGAAAGGGGTTAGTTGTTTATTGCATTTCAATCTACTCGAGATTTCTTTAGAGAGTCCCAAATTCGGAGTGGCATATTTTCCTTTTTCAGACTTCCAATAAACGCGCTTTGCGCAAAATCCGCCATGAAAAACGAAAAAATCACTAAACCTCCAGAATACACAACTGCATCATTAATTAAGGATCAAAAATTCGGGCTTAACACGAAATCCGATGCTCTTGTGATTCATTGCAAAGAATAGATGAACGCAGAATCCGTTCAGGGCAAAACAAAAGAGGAAACGCAATTGTAAAACGGCTGACATCGCAATATTTTAGAGGATGCACCAGCAATGGAAGAACGCGCGGGTATTGCTTGGCAAGCTTTAAATGGTGCCATTATTTTCAACATGAACATTTTAAACATTGTGCCTTCCTAAATTGTTCCCATGCTTGACCCAGTTGAAACGTACTACTGACAATGAGAGCTATTAAAGGTAGTGTGAACGGAAATTGCATGCCATGTTTCAAACAATACATCGAATTTCGGAAGAGTGAAATAGCGAATGTTCATTTCTATCATTATGGGCATCCTTTGGTATCAAGATAGATTTTTACATGCCCTTTTATGTAAGAAAGTTCGAATATTAGAGTTATTTTAATTCTAGATAGACGCGTCGGGGATTTTAAGAATATTTCATGTTATTAGTATATCATTGCCATTGAAGTCTGATAGCTAGCGCACACGTTTTTCAAGCAGAGATTCGAGTTTGACCGTCGGCCAACCCTTACGGAATTTGTTCTCAAATGTGGAGAAAGCTAGCTCGCGCTGATCTCCATTTTCCCAGTCTCTCATTGCTCCATCTCCATACATCTCATAATCATTTTCGCTATCGTCTACTTATTAGAACACTCACGAAAATGAGACGGGAATGACTCCTACAATTTAAAGGCTCCTACATCCCAATAAATAAAAAAATAAACATGTCTTAAACGAATTATTGGTCGAAGTTGCTTTAACTTAGTCGAGCATTCCGGGACAAGTTTAATTTTGAGATACCCAATGACCTAGAGAGAAAGACTAGAATCATAACTTATTCTATTATGTGTCCTTTGTCATTAGTTACTAAAAGAGTTACTCAGGCTTAATTACTTTTCATGTGGCATGTTAAAGTAGTGACTAATTATTAGAGAATCATAGAATGGACTTAATATCAGCTACACACCCAACAGGGTCGTACAGCATTCGTAGGTCTCCCTCTTTAATAATACATTGCACTACTTTGTCCCTCGCCGGCTTGCCTTTGCAGTTTCCCGTTTCCCTACTTCCCCTCCTCCATCTCTCACTCTGCAGCAGCCAGTTAATCTCCTCTTCCTTCCCGTCGGCCTCCTCCTCTTCTCCTTCCGTCGCCGATTCCACCGTCGCCGTCACCGTCACCGTCACCGTCACCGTCAACTCCGCCGCCCAAGACAACGTCTACTATTATTACATAAAACAACCAGCCATAAACTAAAGAAAACTTGTAACTTCGGTCATGAATTCTTCACACGAAACCTGCGAGCTAACAATATCAAACAGCAAACTCCAATCCCCTACACTTCATGCATAATAAAGGGAGGGATAACACATCGTTTTGCGCAACCAATAGTATTTAGCACAAAACCATTCCGAATAATTTACCGTATCACGGACCTGGAGTTAACCAGCGCTAATCCGTGCGAAATCTGCCTTCCGGCAAGTTCGCTGCTTACTAATACACGGAACTACTTTGTCCCTCCGGGTCCTCCTCCTCTTCTTCGCGGGTTCCAATTCCCCCCTCCCCCTCCGCTTCCGTGATCGCGATCTCGCGGCTGCGCTTTCCGCCGCCGCCGCCGCCTCCGAAGGCAGCAAACAGCTGCGCGGCGCGCGCCGTCGCCGCTGAATAAATCAGAGTATTAATTACAAAGCCTCCGCGCCGCCGTTAAATCATGATGAAGTTGGGAACTTCGCCGCCCAGCCCAAGGAGTGCGCTTTCCTCTGCGACCACCAGCAACAGCAGAGCTGGGGTGAAGAAGGGGGGAAAGATGGTGAGAAACGAGGAGCATGTGGGAACGGGAAGACGTCTCCACCACCTCCTCGTCTACTTCAATTTATTTTTCATGTTCACCTTCTCCTCGGCTTGTTTCTAGTTATATATCGTCAAATCCCATGGAATGTTCACAACAATATATTAATTTTAGGCACAATAATTTCTATTAGATCTAATTCACGACCAGCCACATGAATAGGTTTAGAAATTAATTTACTAGCCTTCATCCCTTTAATATCCTCAAAATCCAATATCATATCCACAGAAGCTGCTATAAAATACTTCATTGTTCAAGCTATTGCTTCATCAATATTATTAACTTTTATTATCCTCAATTTTATCTTATATTCTATAAGTGAAAATCTAATTAACTTAGTTTAGTTAGTTAACTTAGTTTCCGACACACTATTTATAAAAATAGGTGCAGCGCCTTTTCATATGTTATTTCCTTCCGTAATAGGATTGTCATGATTTAATTGTTTCATCTTAATAACATGACAAAAACTCGATATCGAAAATCAGTTACTACCAAATATTCTGTGTTGGAAGAGGTTTGTATTTGCGGTAGCTTTTATCAGTAATTGGTATGATGAAATGAAAAAGGAAGACTCAGATGTAAATAATAACAGGGAGGCGAAACATTGAGAAGAGTCGGGGGGGGGGAGTTTACGGACGAATGGAAACGATGTCGGGAGAGAGATTTGTGAGAAGCATCAGCTCTTGACCGATCCTTACCACTTCCCTCATCTTCTTAATTTCGTTACGATTTACACGTGAAAGGACCACAATTCGTAACGGATTTTTCGTTCAGTTGGGACAACATGGTCCTGTAGGAAGATATGCAAAATGCCACTAAAACTATGTGGGCAACAGAAGTCGTGTAATGGACGTAATGCAGACTGAGTAGCATAGCCACGAGAATTGGTGAAACAACTGACGCAGACCAAGTGAATGAGTGGTTGTTCAGACGAGTGAATAAGTAAGCGATGGACCATGCGGAGAGTTGCTCGGGTATGATGGTGGAAAAGCAGGTACTATAGACAGAGAAAACGTGGGGCATGATTGAGAGGGTGGGCGTTTAAGTTCGAATAGAAGTGAAGGAGAACAAAAGTAAAAAAGGGCAAGCAAGTGATGGTGCAAAGAAACGAGGCAGGTCACAGTCGCGCAATTAAACGGAATGGCGGGCGGACGTACCCCTTGTACCATCAAGCGACTACTACTTGGCGCTCGGGCAGCCGACAGGCCGGGATGTCAGGAAAGCCGATCTGTCTGGTTGTCGGCCTCTCAGGATGTTAGGCTTTCAGGCAACCAAGCTGTCCCGTGTTGGGCTGAAGAAATGGACTCTGGTGCTGTTGCGTAGTCGGGCTGCCGAGTAGTCGAAGATGTCGGGAACGGTGGGTGGGCGAGTAGACGGATGCAAGGGCGGGTGGACATGCAGCCGGTCGGGCGGGAGGACGGACGGACGAGAGGTCTACCGGGCGAACGACCAGACGGGCAATGGGAAGGTTGGGCGGGCGGGCGGCTGGACGGGCGATCGCAAAGGCGGGAGGGGGTCGGTCGGACGGGTAGTCAAGCAGGCAGGATGATCAAGCACAAGCGAGCGAGTGTGCTGTCCAACTGGACGATTGAGCGATTGGACGAGGGAGCAGCTACAGACAAGCAACCCCGCCAGAGCAAACGAGCGGGCGAGCAAACAAGCGGGAAGCAGGTGGCTGCCAGGGCGAGAGAGTGGCCGGCGCCCAACAAGAGGCGTGTGCTGCGGGGAGCGGGGCGGGTTCCAGCAGCTCCGCCTGATTTAAGAGCGGCCCCGCAGCGCAGGCGCCCTAAGCGGGATTTAAGACCGCGCCCGCTGCGTCCGCACGGGAGCACCTCCGCGCCTCGCGCCACGCCGCACCGAGAGCGGTGGCTCAGGGCATCGACTGATGTCACTGCAGCACCTCCTCAGGGCCTAGGTCCTGACGGCGGCAGAATTTTCGGCACTAGCTTTTCACCTAGGTCGAATTCAGTCGCTGTCTCGGGGAGAATTCTAGCGGCCGGCTGCTCTGATCGGTAGTTTTCCGTGGTTTCTCCGATCAACACCAGGCGAGTGCCAGAGCAGTACCCTAATAAACGGGCCACGGACAGCGCGCGATCTTTCCTTCGTCTTCCGTGTCCTATCCTCTCCCCTTACACACATACACTTACACTGCCATGCACTACACTACCACGCATTCCGGGAGACCGGTCGGGAGCTTAGAGTTTGTCCCGGGTGGGGCTGTGCCCCACTGGTGGGAGAGTTCTGGTTAGGGGGAAACCCCGCTAGCCGACGGTAGGTCGGCGTCGGATCTCGCCATCCAGATGCGGAAGATCACCGCCCTCTCCCGAGAAAAAAGCAAGCAATACACTTACGGGACTAATGACAAGTTAATGACAAGACAAGTAAGCGGTTGACGTGCCAGGAAACACGAAAAAATCAATCAATCAATCAAAAGCGACGCCGTGCGGACGGCACTTGTTTGCTCAGCCTTTTGGAATGTCGAGGTGCCAACTAACATTTCACTCCTTTCGGGTAAATTCATACCAAACTATCATTTAGTTGTCAACGTTTTAGCCTCCTTTCTGCGATCTTCCTCAGAATTTCGCCCTGAGGAAGGTCGCAGAATGAAGGCGAAGCTTTGGTACCTGTGTCTAGGACGCGGCGTCTCCCGGCCAGCCAAGTAGTTACGAACTCGGTCGTGGAAGCCAATGCTCTCATGAAACGTTCTTCTCTTCACCTACACAGACTTATCTTTAACGACGGAAGTGATTTTTACAGTAGCTATTTGCCCACGGATTGTAGCACGAGTTGCTCAACTAGTAGCAGAAGTCAGATCGAACCTCATCACAGTAACAACTAATTTTCATCGATTTTGTCAGTTGGAATCTTATCAAGGCAATAAGCCTTGATAAACGATTAAAGCATTCCAAAGGCAACAAGCAAACATGCGATTGCGCGACTGCAAATTATGTGCAAGGGGTATGGAGTTATATAAGATAAGAATAAAAACAAGAGTATTCTATTGACTTATATTTTTAGTATCTACATCGAAAGGCATCCGATGTTGTAGTGGTCACTTTCCACTTCTCGATACCGGGGTTCAAAATCGAGTCCAATCATAAGAAACTTTGTTGGACAAATCGGTTTTTGTTTCCCCTACCTCTCATTTCACCATTGCGCCCTTTTCATTTTAATCACATAATCATCACCATCCTCAAATAGCCATCTAAAGTATGGTCGAAATATGGCCGATCTCCATTAAGGGTCATCCTCTTGATGTTTCTTCGAAGAACACTTTCTCTTCGATTCTTGAAATCACATATCTTGTTACATGTCAAGGGTCTCTATACTGACCTCTCAATAATTCAACTACTTCATCCCTGCCAGTGTTTCACTTTTCGTTTTGATGCAAACGACATCAAGAGTGTGGAGCCATTAATTACGTATTTTGAATTATAATTCGCAGATTCAAATCACCTGGTAAAAGCTAGATAAATCTTAGAATATGTTATCAAAAGTTTGGCATGTAGGCAAATCAGCATGTAGCCGGTTTCCAGGAGAGAGTCGATGATTTTATTTCCTTATTGAAAACAATTCTCAATCTCTAGGCTCTGTAATACCATAGAACGAAAAAAATGTTAACTGTTATAAAATAGTACTTTAAGTAGTATTCTCTAGCATGTATCATAAACAAGTTGGGCTACTTACTATTCAGTGCTAAGAAGCTTACTTTAGAGAACCTTCTTTGACAGTACCTACCGTATTTTCTGGTCTAATTGATTCATGAAATACCGTACAGAGTAGCAGCATATGGTTGAAAAATCTCTCGTCAATTTCAATCTCTCATTCATGAATTAGTTTCATGTAAACATTCGGAATCACAGACACAATTTATTTATCGTGCCTGACGTAAATAGTGTTTGCTACACGAAGATGACGACAGTTATTCGGATCTTAAAAAACGGGAACTATAAATTATCAGAACACCTCAGGCGTGCTTAATTAATTAAACTCCTAATATGATTTTGGAAATGAACCTTCAAAATTTGACAACAAGCTTATACTCGTATTAGGATTATTCGAAATAATTTCCAACGGTATATCAATAATGAAAGGAACCAACGAAGTAATACTTCTGTAAATAACAGCTTCTATAGCAGAATACGTACGAAATCCAATACAGTTGTCCACTCCATAAAACCTTTGACGATAAAACAAAATTTTCCGAGTGGGCGGGTTCGCCCCGCGAAGAGCGCACGGCTGGCCGGCCACGGCGCTATGCACGTGCACGGGCGAGGGGGAGGGGGAGGGGGGAGGGGGACGCGAAATCCGAGAGGCTCTTCCGGGCGAGCGAATTCACACCGCCGCAGCTGCCAATAGCGCCATTGCCAACCTTACAACAACCATTCCCATCGACCCCCCCCCCGCCATTATCCGTCGTTACGAAACGAAAATATAGAACAACTGGGGTGTCCAACTAGCGACCCGCGGTGCCATTTATTGCGCTCCACAAAATGTTATTAGTCAAAAATGAAAGTTCTTTTCATCCATGTCGGTCGAGAACCTTGAACGCGTGGGGTACGGGTCCTGCCAGGTTCAACAGCCCCTCAATGTAGGTTAAACTAAGATTTAAGGATTTTTTCTTGTAAATTCAGAAAATAAAAATCTTTCAAAAGTGCTTCACTGCGTTATCCATAGTGCAACCCAATATCACGCATGGTGTCCCCCCTCCCCCAGCCGGGCAAAGTGCAGAGATCGCCAACACGGGACAGTCAGGTCTGGCTCACGCGATTAATGAAAATATGACCTGCCGCCTCATTAAAAGTTTTCGTTGTGGTCTTGCAAATTCCCTGATATAGAACTTGGTAGGAGTTATCTAGGATGCGTAAGAAATGGATGCCTGATGATTAAGTCGTGATATTTAAAGTGAAATGCATCTTTAAATACTCAATGAGTAGCGTCGTCAAGAGATTAGGAGATTGGTGAAACCTTAGGGTAGGTATTATCAGGGGTTCAAGAATACGGAAAAAAATTTTCGCAGAAACCGAGCAGAAGCAGTTCACGATTTGCCGATTGATTAGAAATTCAGAACTTAAAAAACAATACAGTCTTTTTGTTGGAACTTTGAATGTTCTTATTTGAAATTACCTCAAGAGTGAGGAGAACGGACAGCGACGTGGGGTAAGTGGAAAGCACCGGCAGCTGAATTATAATGGAAAACCCACGATCGCAGGCGCCAACAGGAGCATACTCTGTTACGGGACGGAAGTTCAGGAGATACGTAACATCCATCCTCATTCCCGCCTCATCACCTAGGTAAACTGCATTCCCGTCAATGCCAATCGGCAACTCTGTCCGTCTTTGCCTCCGCCCCCGCCCTGTTCCCTTCCCCAGTTTCCCACACTGCCGCCAACGCCTGAAATTATGCACCATCTCTAAACTCGCAAACTCTTTACAACATATAATCCCCGTTCCGCTAATCGTCAGACTCCGTCCTCGTATGCGCTTCTACTACTCCCGACCTCACTTGCCCCACACTGCCCACAACCACCTCAAAAATGTCATTTCCACTTCTCCATCACCACCTAACCCCGTCACCGGCCTACACCAGTCGTCGTGAATTTGCAACTATTATCCTGCGCCACATGAATACCGCCACCGTCACCATACCTCCCACCGCCATAGCCGACATTGCACGTTCACCATCACTTCCACGCACCGTCATATCCCAGCATCTCTTCTACACGCGCATCTACCATTAAGTGTCAACAGCACAGCCTTTCTATACATACCGACATCTATAGAACATTGACTGTCGTTCGTGCGTTCAGGCCACCGTCACCGCACCGTCTCCTTGCGGTGGCACGGGCCTGTCGCCGTCCCACACGCCACCCCGCCGCACGACGCCCGTCCCCTCCCGCACGTCCCGCCCTGTCCCGTCCCGAACTGCCCCGCCCCCCCGTCCAAAATCGTCGCTCCTCCCCCGCACCCCCATCTCCACAACGCCCGCCCCGCCCCACCCCGCCGCCACCCGCCCCTCATCTCACCCACCCCCTCTCGCCCCGCCCCGCCGCCCCTCGCCGCGTCCCCGTAGCAACACACCTCGCATCGGCGCCGTATCGACCCTCCGCCTGGCAGCGCCAGCGCAGCGCTGGCGGTGCGACAGAGGCGGCCAAGTGCATTTGCAGCCAGACCGCCTCTCTACGCTTGTTATGGGTTTAGATCCTATAAACATGGAAATTGGGAATTATAACATGTATTTATAAAGTGTTGTAATAATGATGCAGAAAGCAAGATCAACTCGGAACATCCCCAATTCACTTTATATTTTCTGAGTTCATTTTGCTAAGAGATACCAAACCTCCGATTAATTTCTATACGAGAACATCATCCATACGGAAGCAAAAGGAATGTGGAACATACCAGCATTGGCCGATGGATAACGATCATTCATTCCTTTTTCTTCCACCTTAGGATGTCGCAGCGGAGTCAAAGAGGAGAATGTGTAGTCAGGGCATTTCTGTTCATTCCTGAATGCAAATTTTCCAATTGAAAACGCCATGATTTCCAGAACATTTTACGGCAGTGGGTCAACGATTCACAACGACATCGGTCGTCGCTGGTCGTCGTCCCCGTGTCCGTCCGTCAATCGAACAAGTGCTTTCTCCGGACGGGGCACGTAAGAGCTCCGTGGGCTACAGGAATCTCGCGTTGAAAAAGGCTTTTCGGAGACTTTTTCGCTGCCACTTTGCACAACGACCACGTGAAAGGAAACTGTCCAAGGAGTGTCATTTTGGGAACAGAAGCAGCTATGGCTACAGCACTTCGCTTTTACAGATGACCGCATCCGCGAAATATACTCTGCACATATTAGCTTCAAGAGCGGCTCAAGGAGGAGCAAGTGAAGTCATAAGAGCGCTACACACGGCCCGGAGTCATGTGAATGATCTTGAACATCTGAAAGATTGCGGCGCCGCGTCGCCGAAGGCTGTGTTGCCGACGTTTCGGCTTCATCTTTTCGTGAATATTTCCCTCAAGGGACAGATTGAAAGGATTTGGACCAATGGAAGACCACGAAAAGATGGTCGAAACGTGGCGCATAACACAGCCTTCGACGGCGTCACCCGGACAGCCACGATAATTCTCAAGGGGGAGCAAAAGTCATATAAAAATACAGTGTTACAGAGAGTTTGAAAAATGCGATTCAAAATGATATATATTTAATTTTTCATTAATACTAATAACAATACTTAAAACTGTACTTGAAGCTTATTTCAAATATAATATTTGGAAAGAACAGTATGTTTATTTTCGAACATTTCTCGACGAATTAACGGTTTATTAATAAAATCTTGTCTCTTCCGGTATGTAAAGATTGCAGTTGGTTTCGTTGATTGTATAATATATATTCTTATATAATATAGTATATTATATACTACACAAAATTTTTAAAATTTATAAGCATTTATATATGTGGGAGAAATGGTAGTCGGAATAGAAATAAACTCGTCGTTGAAATATAAAAAGATAATTATATTCTTGAAATACTTGAAGAACAATACAAATAAACTATATCCCGACAATTCACAACGTGTTCATCTCGGCGTTACTTGCGTTCGAGTGACTTGTTTACGCTCGTCGTCAACCGACTTGGTCCTGCCGCCACGCCATCTTGCGCCTCTACCGGGAACCCAAAAAAATCCGCCTGATTTGAATCGGTCTCCCACATTCGGCCGTCCTGACTATCATCCGACTCGGATGATGAGTATCCGTCTGGCCAAGCTTGCATATACTCGGCACACGTAGTGGTGGTTCGTGGCCCCTCGTTATCTCCGACCTTGCTGACATCGTATGTATCATTTGGTTTGACCATTGTAATTCGGTAGGGACCCAGATTCTTGGCTTTGAGTTTTAAACCCGGCCCAAATTGCGTCCGCTTGATAGCCACTAAATCGCCGACTTTGTATACTGTAGCTTCCTTACGACGCTTATTAAAATCAGCGCGATTTTCGTCCTGGACCTTGAAAATCTGTGCTTTAGCTTCTTCTCGTATAAGGTTGCGTTCTTCTTCGACATTGTTAATTAGCTCTTCTTCCAATAACTCCTTGATACGAATATCAGTCGGATTGCGCATCCTTGCGCCAGTCATAAGTTCGAATGGCGTCCTTCCAATGCTCCGGTTATAGGTAGAATTCATGGCCCGTTGAACAGCTAATGTCTTGCTTGGAGAAGGTTGAATTTGTCCCTCCTGGACTACATATCCCAGGTATTCAACTTTTCTCTTTAGAAATTGACATTTCTCAAAGTTCAATTGTAGACCGTATTCCCTGGCGACGTCTAATACCAACGTAAGTTTGCGTAGAGCCTCTTCATCATCTTTAGCGGGAACAATGATGTCGTCCATATATACAAAGCAAACACCGTCCCTCACTAGTTGCCAAAATACACTATTTATATACCGTTGGAATACTGCAGGAGAATTTGTAAATCCAAACGGTACCTTTAAGAACTGGAACTGTCCTGAATGAGTCACGAATGACGTGTATTTTCTGCTGCTGTCTTCGACGTCCACATGAAAAAATCCGTTTCTGAGGTCCAACGTACTGAAAACACGGGCGTCCTGCAATTTATCAAGCAAATCGTCGATAAGGGGTAAAGGATAGCGGTCCTTCACCACGATCTTATTCAGCCTGCGGTAATCAATGCAAACTCTTGATGATCCGTTCTTCTTTCTCACCACGATTACTGCACTGGCATACTCTGATGAACTCGGTTCTATTATTTTGTCATGAATCCAAATTAGCACTTGATTGTCCACCACTTCTTTTTCTCGAGGCGAAAGTCGTCGCGGTCCGCAGTGAACTGGCTCTTCATTCTTCACTAAGATCTTCATCTTGACATCAACAGATTTGGTCTTCTCCGGAACATAGTTTGCTATTAAACCTTGAACTTCCTTTTTTATCTCGCTTTTGACCGAATCTCCTATATCCAATTCTTCTTTATTTACGGCCTGGATGCACATGATGTGAGCTTCTAATTTTGGTTTCCGTAGGGTGACACCATTTCTGTTTATGAGCACTTCCGCTTGGTCAAGAAGCTCGTTTCCAATGACCATTTCGAGTTTCATGGTATCTGCTGTAACCACGTATACGTCTGTTGTAAACTGCTCACCATCAACGACGACAGTTGTTGAAAAGTATCCTTGAGGACACACGAAGTTCTTCCCAAATCCGCTCAGGACCATATCCGTTTTGACTAGTTTCGGAGCACTCAGTGAATCGTAAATGTCTTGTCGCAGCAAGCTAACTTGACTTCCACAATCGATGAGCGCCTTTACCTTCCGATTAGCCAATTGTACTTCTTTAAATTTGCAATTATTCGCGTTCCTTACAATGGCACTCATGCTTTTCGACTGTCGCGGTTTCCTTTCCTTTGGGCAATCAGCTGAAATGTGACCAAAAGCGTCGCAATTGAAACACCTCTTACCCTTTTCTTTGTGTTTACAGTTGCTCGAAGTATGTCCGGTACCACCGCAATTGTAGCATCGCTTGTCCGCGTTCTGAGAAGTGCCCTTCGATTTATTACCATCGTCGTTCTTCTTGTCTTTCTCGTCTGTATTCTTCGAGTTCCACTTGTGATCATTCTTGTTTGTCTTCTTAGTTTGGACCTTCATCACTGCCATCTCGTAATGTTTCAGCTTGACCTTGAATTCTTTTATGTTGTCTACTCCATATAGCAGAAGTTTCGTTCCTGAATCGTCTTCAATTCCGTCGATTATATATTGTATCAATGATTCGTCATCTATATCACCTCGGCTAGCAATCTCCCTCATGACGAGAAAGTATTCCTGTAAAGATTCTTCTTTTTTCTTCCTTCGTCGATTCAACAACCGATGAATTTCTGCCGTGCTTGTCTTAACATCAAACTCTTCCTTCAAAGCTTTTTTCAGGACGGTCCACGATGTGATTCCTTTCTCGCCCTGGATAAAAAGTTTGGCTAGGCCTTCGAGTGATTTCTTAGCAAAAACAAACTTTTGTAGACTGTCCCAGCCCATCAAAACAGCTGTCTCTTCGAAATCAGTGATCCATTTTTTTACTGGATATCCATCACTACCGTTGAAGGTCTTGAGTGAACCTTCAATATCACGAAAAGTCAATGAAAACTTTGGCTGCGTACGTACAGAAGCGACAGAGCGCGCATCATCACTATTATCCGAATCGTTTTCTTCCTCGTTGTTAATAGCACGCAGCTTCTGCTCAAACTCGAACGTCAACTTCTTCAGTTGGGCTGCCCTTTTGTCATCTTGTTTTTTTGGGTTGCTTAATACTCCTTTCTTATATTCGTCTTCTTCATTTTCTTCTTGCTTGATCTCGGTCTCGATTTTCGACGCCAACTGTTGCAGATCTCCCAGCATTTCACATATATCGTCGATCATTTCGTCTTTCGTCCCACTGTTGATACAAAGAATACTGCATATAGCTCCCAGATCCGCTTCCGAAAATGTATCGTGAATGAACGACTTTTTCATCTCTTCATCTTTAGATCCGGATTCGAACGTAAAACCGGAAAACTCTCTAAGCCTCTTTCTGTTTTTTCGATCCTCTGGCATCGTTTCAAAAATCAAGTTATGCAACGTTTTAATTGCTTTTACCGGCGCAGAGGTTATGTTCTTTTCTATTTGTTCGATTTCTCCCAATGTCGCCATCTTCCAAAAATTTTGCGAACTTCCTGTCGAACAGTCGGTAACGTCGATTACAATCGGTATTTTATAAAAAACAGCCTCGTGGTTCAAACCTTCAATTGTGCGAACAAATGTATGGAAACAGCAAAAATATTCATACAATTTGTCTTATTTGCATCTACTCACGTATCTTCGAAATTACATCAATTCTCGTCAAGCTTTCGTCGGTGAATTACGTCGTTTTTTTGAGGTTATAATGCCCTTCACTCGTCGTCTTATTCCAGCCTATCGTCGTCGCAACTTTGAAAACTGGCCTTCAATTGGAATCCCTCGTCGTTTATTCCAAATTGATCGTCGTCGGCTGGCACGTCGTAATGTTTTCAATGTTGCGAAATGGCGGCCGTGGAAAGTTCTAGTCGTTTCTCGAAATCCAGTTCAATCCCGGACGAGCCCCCAAATTGTGGGAGAAATGGTAGTCGGAATAGAAATAAACTCGTCGTTGAAATATAAAAAGATAATTATATTCTTGAAATACTTGAAGAACAATACAAATAAACTATATCCCGACAATTCACAACGTGTTCATCTCGGTGTTACTTGCGTTCGAGTGACTTGTTTACGCTCGTCGTCAACCGACTTGGTCCTGCCGCCACGCCATCTTGCGCCTCTTCCGGGAACCCCAAAAAATCCGCCTGATTTGAATCGGTCTGCATTATATATTATAAAAATATTATTATCAGTTAAGTTTTAGAGAACGTCGCTTATGAACTTGGTCATACCTTTACTCGTGGATAATGAACATGCATTTGATGCGACTTTTATTCACATGAAATTTTCATTCTTTAAAAATCACGTTTGTACACCTTTTATTTACAAAAGAAATCACGAACGGGGCTAACGTGGCCTCACTTTATAAATTTAATTTTTGTATTGATCATTATTAATAATCTTTTGCGAACAAGATTTAAAACAAAACAGATTGCAAGCATTTTTCTTGTATCGAGTACATGTAGTGAAGCGTATTAAAATATGTTCAAATATTGGGTTCAAATTAATCTCTGAAAACTATTACAATAACGCTTGGTTATAAAATTTACTTATTGTGAAACTTCTATATTATTCTTGACCCGTAGATTCTAGAGACGCTTTGAGTTACACTTGGATATAGTCGGAAACTGGAGGATTTCGTGAGATCACAGTGATCTCACATGATTTTATCTTCATACGGTAAGGTTGAAGTAAATTGCTGTATCTACAGCAATTATTATTTTACCTCTTTTTGTCTCCCCCGTAGATGAGATATTTTACTGTATCAAAATAGTAACTTTTGTTTCGTTTCGTATTGCTTTAATAGTAAAACACAAAACGAATACATAATGGACCAACGGAATACACGTACTTCCATACAATTACCCATCTTCTCGCTGAACAGTGAACAAAAGAAAACAAAAAAGCTAGAGGGTAAACCATAAAAAGCACATAAAATCTTTTTTAGCTAAACGTGCAACGATTGTCGCGCTTTCAGCTAACCTTAACATTACGATCAAGTGTATAGGGGCGCCCCCATTCGCTACTTTTCGAATCAAAATTTTACGACGCCTATTGTCATCACGGGCGAAGATTTTTACGAGCCAGCGCCAACACGGGCGCAGAAAGGGGCAGGGGAATCCCCGATCGCCGGGGGAAACGGAAACACTGCACAGCAGGGGTGCCAAACTTATTTCCGCCTGCCAATATTTTGTTACAACAAATTCACGTGGAGCGAATGTTATTTATATTTTCGATCTTCTTTACTTTCATGGGTTTCGTAATTTATCATTACAATCGTAGGTGATATAATAATACACTAGCTTTAACAATCACGGAAAGAAAATTAGAGTAATAAATATAACAATGTCGATTTGCTATGCGATACAATGAAATAACTACGAAAAATACTGAACAATACAAATAGGAAAGAAACAGAATGACTCATGAAACAGAATAACGACGAACGACTCGACGTTACAAGTTTTGCTACATAATATCATCGATATCTCTCTACATTTCTGTGAAATGTTCTTTCAATTTTATTGGATTACCTTAAATGATTGTTTACTCTAAAAGTAGTTATTGAATGTACATTTTTAGGATAATTTTAATTATGAATATCTCGAGTAGCATTACTTCAAAACAAAAATACAATTAGTTTCCAATGATTTATGTAGTAATATATAATTCAAAACCCATAACATGTAACAACTGCCCTAACAACAATGAATATGAAGATTTAAATATTATAAGTAATTTTAGGTCAAAACGTGACAAACTATCATTCTAACTCTAAACACGATTCTAAATATTTCTTCCTCCTGAATCGTGCAAAACTTTTTAAAAGAGAAATGCAACAACCAGCAGGTTATTTGGTTAACACTGACGCTAGGAGATCTTGAACATGCTTTGCAATATCGAATCTTTTCCCGGAAAACGTGATTCACAAAACTCCTGAAAAACTCCATAACTAGAGAATTTCTCCAAACAGAATTCCTGATTGCTAAATCGTCATTGGCAGTTTGCCGTCACGGAGAGCTTCACATTCCGGGATCTCTTTGCCGGAGGAACGTAGCGAAATTGACGACGATAATTCAGACGAATGACCCGACGTTCGAACGACGAGAAGGGAGACCGTCAAGTGAATGGCGTGAGGGGAACAGGCGGAGAACACCATTTCAAAGAAGCCGGAGAGAAAAGTACTATTAGCCCAGGGAAATTTTGAAGAACTGATTCTTGGCCGTACGTTGAGATTTCGCGGAAAACCTTTCATGCAACACTGCATTTGTCGAGACGAAGTTGCCTCGCAGAATTTGGGGAATTTAATATTTTCCACCTGTATTACATTGTTAAGATTTGTAACATTTTCTTTTCTTAGAAAGAGCTTGGGAAAGTACCTATTATACACAAATGTTTAAAGCAAAAGAAAGTGAACTTCATGAATGTATTTTTAAGTCGTTCCTGAATTTCATTGTTAAGATTTTTAGGAGTCACTTGGACTTCCTGAAGTTATTTGCATTTTTTTTATTTGTGTATTCCTCCTAATCAAGAAAATATTGATATATCTTCTTAAGCAACCGATTTAAAAAACGGAACTTGAAAACTAACAGCTTGCTCATTTCCTCAAAAAATACTTTTTCTATCCATACAAATCACATACAAAGTTAAATTATATAGTGATTCCACATAATGAGAAATGGGATGCAATTCATGGAACAATAATTTCAGCTTAGGGTCTATTAATAAAAAAACTGAAAGTAACGTTATGAAGAAACTTGGACATACAATCAGAGAGAACTGACAAATAACCTTTAATATTTTGAACAACATTTGACGCTTTCATTTAATTATATAACTATTTCGCTTTATAATTATAATAATATTTACGAGATCTTGCAAAATCAAATTGCGCTATTTATTGTCTCCATTGCAGTTCATAGTCCATTTTTCTTCTGTAGTTTCACCATGAAAACAATCTGGTGGACAGAAATAAAAAAACAACATTTCTTTCAATATTACACTCAACAACATCGTCCAGAGATTTGAGTTGTGACACAAATAGATTAATGATATATTAGTAAAAATGTTAAATTCTCTACAATACTTGACAAATTCTGTACAAATAAATACTTGTATTTTATTAATATAGCGAACAATTTCTGTAAAGATAAAACTTTTCCATTAAAATATATCTAGATTCGTTACAGAAGAAAACAAAATAGGTATTTTGAAAGATCTGCATCGCTCGAAGAGTTGTTAAGACTAATAAAACAATCACAGTTTTGGAGCAGTGATGTTCTTCAAGTCGCTCTCAAAAAAATATCATTTTGCAGGAGCACGGTTTTCCCCGAAGCGGAGCGGGTCAGAGGACTGTTTTACCCTTCACTTCGGTTATCTTGAGAACTATCACGAAGAAAATTTTATTCCTAAAACTGTTATTTTCTAAACACATTACTTCAATGAATTCAAACGATTTTTGATATACGATGTTATTGACCCGGACTACTGGTACGGCATGTGTAACAATATATACATTACTCTTTTGCAATGCACGCAATTTATAGAAAGCTATGCAGTCTTCAGCCTGTGAGAGATAGTGTCCTTAGATGTGCAGAAACTCGGGAAAAATACAAAAACAATGAAATAATTTCGATTTAGATTAAATATGCAAATATTTGATTAAGTTATTCCGCCTACAGCCATCTGCGCCTACCGACTGAATTCTTATAATCAGTACCTCGTGAGTCAGCAAGGCTCCAAGACAGAGACCGCTCGCCATTAAATATTTGCTATTTCCGTACAGAGTTATGGAACTAACTTTTTTTAATATTGTGGTCATATAAAGAACCGTCAATAGTGCATATACGTATATTATACATTTTTGGAAAATCGTTTTATGTGGTTTTGTTCAGCAGCATATTTACTGCTGCAAGCCACTAGTACTATTCATTTCCCAAGGTGAACTTAGGAGCCTCCCATTTCAACTTTGCAGCTTGATGAAAAAAATCCGCCGACGAGTCCTTTGGCGAGCGAAGAACGTGCACCGGCCGTCGACTGCACCACGGGCGGAGCAAGCCACCGCGAACGCCAAGACGGCGGCACAAAGACACCCGCGTAGCACGGGGACGGCGAGGGCGGGGCGAGGGCGGAGCGAGGCGGCAACGGGCCCTCGCCCTGCAGCGGCCGCTCCGCTGCTTCTGTCGCCAATGAGATTAGGGCTCTCTGTGCCTCCGCGCTGCCACTTGCACGCCTGTCAAAGCGGGCGGTCGGGGCACTCCCAGGCGCTTCTTGCTCAGTCACCGCACCTCCGGCGGCCAAATCGTCACACAACGGCCGGCTCTACCAACGCATACTACCCGCTCGTCCATATTTTACTGTGTTATGCCAGCAAATTATTTCATCATGTATTAGTAAGCCCTGATGAAGGAATTAAATATTCCGAAACGTTGGCAAACTAATGTAATTTATTAATTGACCGATCCCGTGATCCATTATCCTACAGCAAATTATTTCAATAATGTATTCACTGCAAAAGAAGGAACCATCCATAAGAAATTTAACAGAACTCATGCTTATGCCGTAGACAACAATGCTAATTCCGTTAAATGTTAGCATCAGTTTCTCTAGCGAATGGTATGAAAGGTCTCTTTCTCTCTCTCCCTCTTTTTCCCCTTCTCTTCGATCAACTTCTCATCGCAGGTCTGTCAAAGTGGGATTTCGCCTCACCTGGTTGCTCAGAATACTCAGGAATTACCTCTATATCCCAAGGTGTTTCTTACTAACTCAACGTTCTTCTACCTGTCAACCGATCACAGAACTTTCAAATTCGATTTATGAATAAAAATAGCACTCGTTTGTTCGTATTCTCTATTTGACACGCATTAGGATCGTAATTTTTTTGGTAAGTTGGAACTTTTTGTTCTCTCTCCCTCTCTCCTTATTTTTAAAATATGGAAATTTGCTGTGTTATTAAGCAATATTAATTCGTGCCACCAAACACTTGGTTTGAGAATACGAGTTGGATTCCAACTTTTTTACAAAAAAAAAAAGATTGTTTATTTCGTATTAAACAGTTGTGTGTTGATCACCTTTGACTAATAACAAGCATTTTTTACATATAAGCAATGATTTTGAAATTAAAACGTGCCATGATATTGGGGCAGTATAAAGTGCGTGCGGTTGAACTGATTTGTTGAAATACCGTAAACGTTTAATTTAGACGTAACTCTCTTTTCAAAAATATATACGCATGAAAATGTACTAATTTGTGATGAAAAGTAATACACAGTCTTGATTACCTCCACAGCATTTATTTTATGCAGAAAAAATTCCAAACAGTACTCCACAAAACTTCAAAAGGTGGGGGGTTGATATCGTTCAGAAAACGTTTTCTCTTCTTTTTCTACATTTCAAGTGCAATGAGTGAGCGGGAAGATCAGAAATGTTTTAGATGTCAGATTAACCATCACAAATTTAAATATATATTTCTTAATTGTTGGGCAAACAACTGCTTAGTTTTATTGCAAATCAGGATTGGAAATTGATAAAAATATTTGAATACCTAAAACTCTCGGATACATTTTCCTCGGAAGTCGTGTTCTTCTCATTAATTCATTCCATTTTTATCTGGAAAATATTACAGAATTTTCGGACATTCGATGAGCGTCGGTCTAAAATGAGCAATTATTTATTATCCTTGAACAAAAAAAAAAGAGTTCACTTGGTTCCGACAAAGTATTTTGCTGACAGAACAAACACTTCAAAACTCATGGCTTGTTTTCATTGCCTAATTAGGAAGAGAAGGCCTGATTGCCTTCCAGGTCGTTGTCTGGTGCGGGCCACTAACAAAAATTGTAAATCCTCATTAAAACACTGAGCATGGAACTGTATGTGTTGGAGGTAAATGAGCATTGCTTTATAGACAATTTATCAATGAAAAGAAAGATAGTACTGTTAGTGAAAAATACCCCAATGAAATGAATTTTATTTTACTACTTTACAATATCAATTCATAATAATAATTACCCAGCAAGGAGTGTCATTATGTAAATTTTCTAGCACACAAATTACGTTCAGCTTTCAGAGCAGTAATAATAGATTGGAAGTTCGCATTGTGGTTTGGTTTTGTAATATCTGCATTCATTGTTCTCGAAATTGGTGCACACAATGCAATGCACAGGTCATTTGAGTATATCAATGGCAAAAGTAAATTTGACAAGGAAAAATTGCAAATGTGTGAGAATCGATTCAGTTTTCAGATCTGACCGATCTACTCCAAAATGATCATTGTTTCAAAAAGTTAGAAATAAAACTATTGTAAGTAACGTAAAAATTGCATATATGATCTGTTTCATTTTCTATTACAGAAACCTTTCGCTGGCTTCTCTGAAACATCGTCATGGGCCCCCACTGCTGCCTGGAGATTCACAAGGAAAGATAGCAACGCCTTGACAGAAGCAGCAGAATCTGTGACAAAATCAGGACGCAACATATAACCACGGGAGCCGAACAGCACCCGTCGGTGGTTCCCTTTTGGTTGATTTTGATTAAAAACCCTCCGGAGTCAATCCAATCGCTGCTGCATCCCTTCCCTTGGTGATGGGGCTCGCTCGAGGCGCAGGGAGGCGTAGGGAATTTGGGCGGGTGCCGTGCTCGCCTGAAGGACGGAGGAGGATGGAGGATGGAGGAGTCAGGAGGGAGGAGCGAGAAGGGAGAGAAAGAGAGAGAGAGAAAGAGAGAGAAAGAAAGAAAGAGAGGGAGAGAGAAATATTATTTTCGTAAATTGTTTTGAAACAAAATTTGTTAATTTAAATTAAAATTAGTTCAATTGTTTTAATTATTTTATGTTAATTTAAAAATACTATGTTTGACATTATATTAGTGCGATAAAATCAATTAAAAGATATAATGCAGACATATTTCGAGATTGGAGGAAATTTTTAACAATTATATTAAGGGTTAAGTCCGTTTCATGATATGTTTCCGTATATCATCGAAGTGTGATACGGTATTAGTAAATACGGTTGTAGGAGCAGTAACATAATGAAAACAAAGCTTGTAGTTAATGGTAAATTTCTTGTTGTTTTCTTCAATATCCTGCCAACGTAAGTAAACGTAATTAATAAAACGTAAGCAAAAGTAATTAATAAAACATTCCATTATATCTTAGAAACAAAAACCCAATTGTATGTCTTTATTTCTAAAATACATGCATTTCTTTTCTTTTCAATAATTAGTATAACAAAGAACGAATTAAAAAACACACAACAGGGGAAAACAGTAAGATGTAATCTGGGAGAAGACACGAAAGGAAGAAGGTCAGAGGGGGTGTCAGAGTTTAAAGGCGAGAAGAGAAGGAGGAGCCTCGCTAATTCAACAGGGCTTCTTGCCCGCGGCGACGCCCCAGCGCTCCACGCCCTCCCACCGCCACCGCCACCGCAGCCCACGCGGGGACCGCGCCCCCGGCGGATCGATCCCAGCGCCGCCCCGCCCCCTTCCTCGCCCCCGGTCGCATTCGTCCCAACCGCTCGCTCGCGCAGCACACGCGGATCCAGCCTCCGGCGGCGACCTCCACACCTAGTCTTCTGCACCCTCCACTGCCATCGTTGCCTACTGGACCATCGTCTGTCACCGCCCTCGCCATGCCCCGTCCGCGCTGCTGCTTTCGTCCCTCCCGTTGCCTCCGGCCCCGACATTCCTTCGTTCCTGCTATTGCCTCTGTCTCGGCCAATTTTATTCCCGTCACTGGTGTCACCTGCAGTTGTCTGATGTTGAGAAGATTCTGTGAGTACAGCTTCAGTGAGTACAGCTAAATTGAAGAATATATTGTAATCACTGCACCTGACACACCGTTTCACAATCAGGTTTGCATGCATTAGAATTGACCATTGATCCCCTTTAATGAGCAATTATTAACTTAAATAATTTACAAAACCAAAAATAGTTGCATGCATTGATTTCGTTGTTAATCACAACTCATGTGAACTTCCAAAGTGAACGAATTCATTGAAATACAGTTTTTTTAATTCACACATAATAGAAATATTATTTTATTCAAAGTTACGTCTTTTCTGTCACATTATAATATCGTTTGTATTCAATAAATATCCTTAAATAAAACGAGCGTTATTGAATTAGGGTTTTCTGGGGGTATTAAAAAGAGACAATATTGGCAATGATGGCGTTTAAAGTAAGCACATTCATGTCATATGAATTAACATTTTTGTGATATACTCAATATCTTTTCAGAATTCATTGTCCCCACGCAAGACTCCAGTCCAGTCGCAAGTTAAAGGCTCTCTCATTGTACCTCTGTCGCTAGTTCGCAGCACCCGCAGCGAGTGTCGTTTCCCTTTCATCGAAGCAGCGTCGCCCACGCGACGTCTCTCATCAGGTGTGCTCCGCCCGCGGACGAAGGAAGGTCCTTCGGGCAACCCGCCCTTTCCTGGACCTCGCAGCCCTTAGCGCGCCCTTTGCCCTGCGGGCCCGACCCTTCCTTCGCCCGCAAGCAGGATTCGGTCGATCCCATCGAGTTCTAGGGCCGTGCCGCGCCCGCCCAACCCCTTGCCCACGAAAATCCATGCCGTTTCGCTGACCGTTGTTTCGCTGCATGCCGTTTCGCTGACCACCGTTTCGCTGACCGCCGTTTCGCTGACCGCTGTTTCGCTGACCGCCGTTTCGCTGACCGCTGTTTCGCCGACCACCGTTTCGCTGACCACCGTTTCGCTGACCGCTGTTTCGCTGACCGCCGTTTCGCTGACCACCGTTTCGCTGACCACCGTTTCGCTGACCGCCGTTTCGCTGACCGCTGTTTCGCTGACCACCGTTTCGCTGACCACCGTTTCGCTGACCGCTGTTTCGCTGACCGCTGTTTCGCTGACCGCCGTTTCGCTGACCACCGTTTCGCTGACCACCGTTTCGCTGACCGCTGTTTCGCTGACCACCGTTTCGCTGACCGCTGTTTCGCTGACCACCGTTTCGCTGACCACCGTTTCGCTGACCGCTGTTTCGCTGACCGCCGTTTCGCTGACCACCGTTTCGCTGACCACCGTTTCGCTGACCGCCGTTTCGCTGACCGCTGTTTCGCTGACCACCGTTTCGCTGACCGCTGTTTCGCTGACCGCTGTTTCGCTGACCGCCATTTCGCTGACCGCCGTTTCGCTGACCGCCGTTTCGTGACCGCCGTTTCGCCCGAGCCGCTGTTTCGCTGACCACCGTTTCGCTGACCGCTGTTTCGCTGACCGCCGTTTCGCTGACCACCGTTTCGCTGACCGCCGTTTCGCTGACCACCGTTTCGCTGACCACCGTTTCGCTGACCGCCGTTTCGCTGACCGCTGTTTCGCTGACCACCGTTTCGCTGACCGCCGTTTCGCTGACCGCTGTTTCGCTGACCACCGTTTCGCTGACCGCCGTTTCGCTGACCGCTGTTTCGCTGACCGCCGTTTCACTGCTTGTCGTTTCGCTAACCGCTGTTTCGCTGACCGCCGTTTCACTGCATGCCGTTTCGCTGACCGCCGTTTCGCTGACCGCTGTTTCGCTGACCGCTGTTTCGCTGACTGCCGTTTCGCTGACCGCTGTTTCGCTGACCGCCGTTTCGCTGACCGCTGTTTCGCTGACCGCCGTTTCGCTGACCGCTGTTTCGCCGACTGCCGTTTTATACTGACTGCCGTTTTCCTAACTGTCGTTTCGCTGACTGCAGTTTCGATGACTGCAGTGACGATGACCACGAAAATCCATGCCGTTTTGCTGACCGCCGTTTCGCTGACCGCTGTTTCGCTGACCGCCATTTCGCTGACCGCTGTTTCGCTGACTGTGGTATCGATGGCTGTGTCTCTGGTAGCTGATATTGGTGAAGATGGTGTTGGTGGTCGTTGTTAATGGTAGAGTTTTGTATGGTTGTGAAGGTGATGGTAGTGATAACACGCGCAAAACGAAAGTGACAGCGGTGTCCTAAACAGTAACCAAGGCTTCGCATGGAGACGGCGAGGTCCTCCTTGCAGAGATTCGCAGCGGCAGCGACTTCGTCAGCGCGGACAAAAGAAGATCGCGAGGGCGGAGGCGGCAGCGGCAAAGGGGCGTGGTCGAGATGAAAAGCGGCCAGGAAGTTTGGCCAACAGATTGCGGGGGAGTTCCCGCCCTCGCCATGCGAATTCTGAGAAGAAACTGCCGAAGCAGGCACTGCGCCCTTTCGCTTCTCTCAAGCAAAATGCACGCCATTCTCTCTTCCAGGAACGGAAATAATTACGCTCCCGATGATTTTTTTCTCAGAATCCAGGGAACATAATATTATGGGATCTTAGATTTATGTCAAGGAGATGAATAAAGATGTTTGGAAAATTTTGAGAAATTACAAGTGGCGGCAACAACCTCGAATTAGTTATTCGAAGTGGTCTAAAGTCAGGCAATTCCACAATAAATGCGGATATGTTTGTTGTTTTTCTTCTTCTTTTTCTTTCAAGAATGGAAACTATGTTTTCAATACTATTTCTCAAAATCCAATGAATTAAATATTGTGGAACTTAAAACATTCAATAGTATCACAGAAAGTTTTGAAGATATTGAAATTTTGCCTCTCTACATTGCAAATTCAGAACCAACGAACGAAACAAATATAGCAATTAATTAGAAAAGGGAAGAGTTGGCAACACCCAACAAAAGCAAGGAAACCACGGATGGGCACGTGCAATAATGTTTTTCAGGATCAGAAATTATTTTTGTCTTTTTACTTTCTCTCGGAATGGAATAAACGATAATATTACAGAATTTTAAACAAGTGATAAGCCTTACTTGTCATAACGGAGCCATTTTGTGCTATTTTGTCAGTAAAATTCTTAAGTGCAAGATACTAGTTGGTATACTCTTAGTAAGCTCATTTTCTGTATAAATTAACAGATCCAAGGGAATTAACGCATACGACGAAGAGTTGGCAATACTTATTTGGTTTCAGCCAAAATGCAAATGCGAATGTCCAATATTGTTTTCCAGTAACGGAAATAACATCGCTTTCAAAGTACTTTTTTTCAGAGTCCCATAAATGGAATATGAAAAATGTTTAAAATGCATTCATGAATTCCATTGTAGATGAAGTCAGTAGAGAAGTGAGAAATTCTCTCATCCTCGAGGAAGATGCGGAAGCGTCGAGTAGGGGACTAGGGATCCCAACATTAAACAACGTTTTCTGAGCGAAAGTACAAAACTTAATCAGAAATACAAAGAGGTTCCAGAGCTCCATTTGGTCTGTGCTGTAAAATCACGAACCGCACGTGAAATTGCGTTTTCCAGGATCAAAAATAACAGAGCTTTGTTAGTTTTTTTCAGAATCAGTGTATGGAATATTAGTGACTAGTATAAATTCTTAACTCATTGCCCATTAGTTCCCTACCATACGGTCCCTAACTGAATTAGGATTACATTACTTCACCACATTTACAGAACTACCGAACAGAACAGACTATCAACTATGCTTGAGTCCCACAAGAAGCCACAATAATGGTAGCGATGGAGGCGATGTGAGCTGATTTCAAAGCGTACGACATAAGATATGAAACGGAAATTCATAAGTTGGTACCATTATCAAATGTTTTGTACCATTTACTAGTACAGAACAAATATATTTTCTTTCTTTGATTATTTATAACAAGTTTTTTTTTCAGGCATGACGCAATCAAGGATGAGAGTGAGTTAAGGCGTAGTTCAAGAACTTCAGTGCACATGAAGCAATTGGTGCAATGTAGGCGATCTTTATTGACAAACACAGAAAATGAACTTCATGGACGGAAACCGTTAGCGGGGAGGACTAATATCTTTTTTGTATATTCGTTATGTACATCCACTGCGGGGCTTCGCCCCAGCTGGGGAATGCTCTTAGAGAGCCTGACTGATTTCCTAATTTGTGTGGAAGTGTAGTGCATGCAAGTGTTTGTGCGGATCAAAGGATGAAGGAAAGAACGCGTCCTTTGTTTGGGTAGTGCTCCGGAATTCACGTGACATTGAAATTTTTGACCACCTTTTTTTAATTTAGTGTATATTAGCTCATAAGAAAGAATGTTATCTGTTTTAATTTGTAAACCAGTTGTATTACTGTGTTTTGCATTTTTGGAATATAGTTTGGATTAATTTTTTTCCTAGACCCTAAATTTAACTTTAAATTTTGAGTATTGTCGTATTGTTTTTTTCATTTTTCAGTTTTAGTATATGCTAGCCCGTAATAACGTATGTACCTTATTTACTTCGTTCAACCACGATTTTTGAAAAATACGTGCTATACTTTTTTCCCCGGAGCCTTTAATTAGTCTTTAATTTTGGATGCTCTTTCGTTAATTTCCAATAATGTGAACTTGTACTCTCAGGTGGACGCTGTTAGCTTTAGAGTGAAGCTAGCAGCTCCCAGAATGTGAGGAAATTCACAATAACCTAAAATTCGGGAACAGGTCCCGTAATTAGCCTAAAATTGGTCTTTAAATTTGAACCTGTTTTGGTAGTTTGGTTTCGGGGTGCGCTTCAGGCGGCGGCTGGACGATTTGTGTCGAGTTTCGTCAGAACAGGACGCGTCGTATTCCTTCGCTCTCTGGAATATATATACAATGTCGTAAGAACAGGATAACACACACGATTTATCATGTAATGATTTTGCCTTTCATACGTGTGAAAGCAATTTTGATTCACCTGCATAATTCTGTCTGCACCCCGCGCCTTGCCCTCGACTCGTCGCCCCGGGCGCCTCAAGGAGGACGCTGATAGAGGGGGACTAGGGGGGGGAGGTAGGAAGACCAGGGCGTGTCGAGCATGTGTTAGAGCGAGTTGGCGGGAGAAGTGGGTGGATCGGGGGAGAAGGCGGGGAATGGGGAAATCGGACAAACGGAATGCGGGGGTGATGGCTGGGGGAGGGGCTTAAAGGTAGGTGGACAGGTCAGAAGGGTGGAGCGTGGGAAGGGGGGGCAGGCCTGGAGGCGAAGGCCTGGGAGCGATGGTCTGAGAGAATCGGGCAAGCAGTAAAGAACCCACTCACCACCCAGGCTGGCTTGCAACGGCTTTTCGACCGAGTGGTCGAGCGTGAGTGCCCAGCGTGTGTGGTGTGGATGGGTGAGTGTACGGGGACGGATGGATGGACACAGGGTCGAGTCAGCAACTGGATGAGCAGCATATGTATGTGCATATGGGTGGAGGGCTAATGGACTAATAAGTAGATAAGTGGAACGCCGTCTGAGCGGGATGAGGGTGCAAACGCTTCGCTCGAGCGGGAGGAGCGGTGAAGACGAATAGGTGGCTAGAACGGGCGGGTAGAAGGGGTGAAAGTCTTGGGGTAGATCTGGTGAGCGAGTGGAGTGGGGGATTACAAAGGCTGGATTAAGAGGCTGGCGAGCGGATGTAGAGCGACTGAGTAGAGCGAGTAGGCGGAGTAGGGGTTAGAGCGGCTGGAAATAGAGGGAGGAGCTATATAGCCCGTTAGGTGGTTGAATGGGGGCGATTATATGGAGAGAGGAAAGTACAGAGCATGGGTAGAGAAGATGGAGAGTGGAAGTGGAGCGCCTGGGTAGCGACGGTGGCGAGAAGGGATAGAGCACCTGGATAGAGATGAAGCAGAATTGGGGTGGTGCGTGTGAATGGAGCTACTGGAAAAAGCGAGTGGGTGGAGAGTGAGTGTTAGAGCCGTTAGAAAGAGGAGATGGGATATTAGAGCTGGTTATGACGCCTGGTGGAGAGGAGTAGAGTGGGTGGAGGGGAGTGATGAATCCCTTGGTGCAGAGAGAGTAGAGAGTGAGGATACAAGGGGGTGAAGAGTGGGGATAGAGCGGCTGAGTAGAGAGGGTGAAGGGGAGTGATGAAGCGCCTGGGTATAGGGAGAGTAGAGAGTAGGAATAGAGGGAGGGGAGAGTGAGGGTTAGAGCGGCTGGAAAGAGAAGATGAAGCATTAGAGCTAGTTATGACGACTGGTGGAGGGGTGTAGAACGAGTGGATGGGAGTGATAAAGTGCGTGGGTACAGGGAGAGTGGACAGTGAGGATAGAGAGAGTGGAGAGTGGGGACAGAGTAGCAGGGTAGACAGGGTGGAGAGGAGTGATAAAGCGCCTGGGTGTAGAGAGTAGATAGTGAGGGTACAGGGGGTGGAGAGTGGAGATAGAGAGGCTGAGTGGAAGGGAGTGATAAAGCCCTTGGTGCAGAGAGAGTGGAGAGTGAGGATGGAGTGAATGGAGAGTGGGTAAGGAGAGAGTGGGGATAGATGGAGGAGCGTTGGGGCGGTGTGAGGCGAGCATGCGGGTGCCGAAGGGCTCCGCGAGGGGAACAATGCGGCCTCCCGCCGCGGCCGCGCAAGAGGTCGCGCTGCGCCCTCGACCTGCGCCCTCCGCATGAGAGCCCTCGGCCCCAGGCCACGCCCCCCCAACCCTACCCACCCCATCCACCACTCCACGGCCGCTCCTTCGCGAAACCGCACCGGCGGCGGCGAGAGCAGACAACGCTAGGGCCACTCGTGGCGAGGCACGGTCTTGCCCCGACCTGGAGAAGGCGAGGCCCCGCCAAGAGATTTGCAGAAAAAGGAGCACAAACATGTCGGAATAAAATAAATCACGCCATGCTTGGTTTCGTTGTTAGTGATTCCAGGTCATAAGTGTCTTGCTTGCGTTTTCAGCAGGAGGTGGGGGTGATCTTCCCCCGCTGAATGGCGAGATGCGGTGTCGACCTACCGTCGGCTAGCGGAGTTTTCCCCAACTAGTACTCTCCCACCAGCGGGGCACCGCCCCAGCCGGGACAAACTTGAAGCTCCCGACCGGTCTCACGGCATGTGTGATAGTATAATGCATTTAGTACAAGTGTGTGTGTGAGGGGTGAGGATAGGACGAGGAAGAGGAAAGAAAGATCGCGCGCGGTCCGTGTCCCATTCGCCTGGTGGTGGTCGGAAAAAACACGGAAAATTACCGATCAGAGCAGCCGGCCTCTAGAATTTTCCTCCAGACTGCGACTGAATTCGACCTAGCTGACAAGCTATAGTCGAAAATCTTACCACTATTGAGACTCGAACCTAGGACCTCCCGGTCAGAGTCATTGTAGTGACATCAGTTAATGCACTGAGCCACCTCTCCCGATCATGCCATGTTAAGTGCATACACTTACATTAACGGAGTTTTCCTTGAAAAAATGTACGAGGGGATTGAAGGATGGCGTTGGCGACGGCGTAAGGGCTGACATGGTATGAAATGGAAGACCGGGCAGATGACGTGACTGGTAACGTGGCGTGTGACGTGACGGGAAACGTACTGGGAGACGTGCAGGTCGGACATATGGGGTTTAGAAATTTCAATCTAAATTCGTCTGCACCACCCACGCTACACAGTGCTGCATCCATCGCGGTTGAGGAGCGTGAACTTTTGAAGAACGGAAAATACACAGCGGCTCTGTCGTTCTTGTTGCATGTAAAAGGAACTGGGCGTCAACAGACAAAATTAAAACCGCCCAAAATTCCCACCTTTATCAGATCCCAGTTTGAAATCCGGAAACATCTCAATGAATAAATAAACTAAGAATTATGACGGTTGTTGCAGTGATCCCTAGCAGTAAACGTGAGGATACAAGTTTTTTTCATCATCACTGGAACTCTACAGGGTACCCGAAAGGAAATACGTTTCCCGAAAGTTTCTTAGATTTTGGAGGCTTAAACATTCAAGTATAAGGTGATACGTTGATAACACTCCACCACTTGGACAGGTGGCTGTGCCGGGCTGAGATTGTAGAAGAAACTGCCCGGGAGCTGTGGTGGGGCAGCGTCCTGCAGCGCCGGTTCGCGCCGCTGGGCGGGGGGATTTGAGTGGAGTGGAGGGCGGCAGAAGTAATCGAGAGGTAGTCGCGGGGGGGGGGGTGAAGAGCGCAGCCGGAGCGAGGGATCCGCGGAGAACAAAGGCGCTCCTGAGACGCCGCCCGGAGGCGCTCACTGCCAACAATTGGTTTTCTTACGCGCGGCGGCAGAGGGGGAGGTGTTGGGAAAGGCGGTGGGACGGCGGCGGCGAGGAGGGAGCAGGAGGGCGCGTAGGAGGGAGGCAAGCACGAGGGGAAGAGGGTGGCGGTAAAGCACTAAGACGAGGAGGAGAAGAAGCAGAAGAAGTATCGTAGCGGGTTACCGTTGTCAGTTACCTTTTCTAATCAATGAGGTATTACGATAGAAGACCCTAAAATCACAAGCAGAATGCATCTCAAGGTCGTGAAGACCATTTCGAAAGATTCTCAGGTCGACGAGAATGTGGATTTATGCAAAGGTATGCATATGCTAGGTATAATGGCAATAATATCTTCGAAGTTGTTAAGAAGTTGTGGAACTAGTGAACTCTTAAGACAGAATACTTGAACTTTTTTTTTTGTTGAGAAAAACCTTTCCATTCTTAAAGAAGAAGTCATAGACGGGAAATTGATGATATTAAGTATGACGCACGATTGACAGGATACAAGGTAGAAGAAGAGGTGGTGAAGAGGAGGGGGTGGAATCGTGAAGAGCAGAAGGAAGGACTGCGGAGGCAGTGGTTGCGCAGGAACCTTCTGGAAGCAAGAGAAAGAGGAGGAGAAGGTGGAAGAAGAGAAGGGAGGAGGAAGAGGGGAAGGCAGCGGATGAGGGCAGATGCGGTGGAGCAGTCGGAGGAGGAGGAAAGACGTGGCGGTGTCTGAGGTACAGTAAGAGCATAGAGTAAAGAATAATCCTTAGTCTATGGTAAGAACTATATACGGAACGGATGAAGAAGAGCTGGGGAGTCGCTGGTTGTGGCGTGGACGGGAGAAAGAGAGGGGACAGGAGAACGAGTTGCGGAGGTCCTCGGAAAAGTCGAAGGGAATTGGTTATTGTCGGGATGGGCAACGCCAAGAAGTCGACTTTGAAAAGAGAGAGTGCGTAAACGACCACGCCCCTCCTCCGAGACTTGATCGATGTGAAACCGAATTCATTATAATTTTTTTCTTTTCTGTTTATAAAAAGCAAAAAGGAAAGTCGCGATATAAGACATTAAGAGAAAATACTTCATACAATTCATTAAAGGTGCATTATTTTGACACATTTTGTCATTTCTCTCTCATAAAGTAATATCACCAATGTAAGTGAACAAATAATCAACATATTTCAACACAATAGCAACGGATATTTTCAACTTTTGGTCAAGATCTTTTGAGGTTGCTGGTTTATCTTCAGTTTTAATCATTTTGAACAAAACAACATCAACACACGACCGTTGAGATTAATCAAGATACACTGTTGATGCTATTTATTTAACAAAGCTTGTTATTTGTGCGTCCCAGACCATCTGGTGGGAGCGGGGCGACAAAGGCGTTCTGTGTGCCGCGTCTGCTTCGCGCAAACGAGCTGGTGAGAGCGCCTGGGCCGAGGTCGCGAGGGGGCGGGGCACCGGGTTTGCTGCAGGGCTCGGAAACAATCTTATCAGAGGCTGCGAGACGCCACCTGGGGATTCCCCGGCGCATGCGGGCGCCGCCTGGCCTCCGCCCCTCCCCCCTCCGCACGACTCGGTCAACCCGCCCCGCCCCTCCCCCCTCTGCCCGCCACACGACCCAGGTAGACGCCCTTCCCCTCCTCCACCCCGCCTCGCCGACTCCCCGTTCCTCTCTCCAAGCCCTCCACCCGACTCGGTCAACCCGCCCCTCCCGCCCCCGTCGGCCACCCGACCCAGGTAACCGCCCTTCCCCTCCTCTGCCCCACCTCGCCGACCCCCCGTTCTTCTCTCCACGCCCTCCACCCGACTCGGTCAACCCGCCCCGCCGCGCTCCCGCCACCGGACCTTCCCCTTCTTCGCTCCTCCTCGCCGACCCCCCGTTCCTCTCTCCACGCCCTCTACCCGACCCGGTCAACCCGCCGCACTCCGCCTCCACCCCGCCCTTCCCGCCTCCCGACCTGGTCAATCGCCTCGCCCCTCCTCGACCGCCACTCCCACCTTTGTCCTGCTCGTCCTGCCCGCCCTGCCTGTCCCTCCGCTCGACTCAGTCAACCCGTCACCCTGCCTCGCCGGAGAAACATCGCCCACCGCACGACCGCGGCCCGCTTTTCCGACAACCCGCTCAACTCCAGCCCCGCCAGTCTCCTCATCCTCCACCTAAGCCAACCACTGCCGGTCTCTCGCTCCCTCCTCGCCTATTCCTCATCCCATCTCCTGCCTACGACGTCCCCAACTTCGTTCTCGCTTCCCCTTCCACACTTGATTCCTGCTCCTCTCTCCGAAGCCCAGCTCAGGAGCACCTCGCCGGACCATATGCTATTAACTACCCTTCTCCGTTCCGTCCTGTCTTTGCCTCGTCCCGTCTCCATTGTCTTAGCCTGACTATTCCCGTTCCATCTGACACCACACGCGAAACACCTGCGTGGCACCAACCCCTCTCGCCTGCCCCGTTCTGTCCACGCCCTTCCTAAAGCTATTACCTTGTCAGCCTCACCCCGCTGCTACCCACACCCAGTCCGTTCACGTCTCCACCCTTTCCTGCCTACCCTACCATTGCTACCCTCATGCTCCCGATACAACCCTCATGCTCCCAACTCATTCCCTGTACTCCCGACCCAATTCCTACGATCTTGACTCAGTCCCCATTCATTTCTTTCGATGCCGGCTCAATGCTCACGCCTCCCACGCAATGCATTCACTCCCGAACCAACGCCGACGCTCTCCATCAATCTCCGCCTTCATCCGACGTCTCAGCGATGGGACCTCCCTTGACACACACACACACACGCAGTCCACCTTCGATTTTCCTCCACTCGCCCCAATTTAACGCTGACTTTTCCTCGCGTATTGTCTATTCCCACAATGTGGCCCCGCCCATCTCTCGACAACAGATACTGCCGCTGGCTGCCTCGGCAGGAAGCGATTGCGTGTGATCGCAAGCGAAACTTCGGACTCCGCGAAGGAGAGAATGGGAGCAATGCTATTAGTACTATTGTATGTCTCAGAATAAACGTTACAAACGTTTAGGGCATGTAGAGACATTGAAAATGATTTGTATAGGACATGTACAGGGGTCAAAAATGATTCGTTTAGGGCATGTAGAGGGGCCAAAAATGATTATTTTAGGGTATGAAAAGGGGGGTTAAAAATGGTTCGTTTAGGGCATGCAGAGTGGTCGAATATGATTCGTTCAGGGCATGTTGAGGGGTCGAAAATGATTCGTTTATGGCACAGAGGGGTCGAACATTTGGACAATGAAAATAGAGCGTTCAATTGCCTATTACGGAATTGAACTTGCGTCATGTTCCCCTTATTGTTAGGTGAATCTGTACATATAATCCACAGGTATATGGCAGGTCAAGCCCTGATGCAGTCAAAGAGGTTTCAGGTACCTCTCGAACACGTTTGCTTCCGAGTTTGTCTAATAATCTGTGATAAGTATCAAATGTGTAAAGTATCAAGTGTAATTCCGTTATACGAAATTCTCTATTACATGCTCACTGGCAAAAAGTGTTATTTTTCATCCCTCTACTCATATATACTCTAGAAGGTAACATTCCGAGGCATACTATATAGTGCGTTCATTCTCTTCCAGAGATATGCCGAAAAAGAGGGTTATCACATCTGAGAAACACACAACAGAAACTTGTCAATCACACAAGTCCACATATTCTGAGTATCGCGGTTTCCACTAACGACTTCAACAAAAAGTAATCATCGATTCTTTGTATCGATGCAATAGTGCTCTCAGAGAATTGCTAACGATTCAGGATGTCATTTGAAAATAATGAAATTTGTGCTGGCAAAGTGCTAGAAATTGGAAAAAATAGAAAATAAATATTACCGCTTGAAATGTGTTATTCGTAACTAAATTTTCTGTAACAGCCGATACCACCGGCTGCGATTAGAAATCTGAGCTGTTATTAAGCCAGTTCCACTGAAAAAATTGCGAGTTGAAATGTGTCATTATACGCTTTTCACAAATACTCAGGAAACTTCGGGAATTTGCCATTCCCGAAGATTAAAAAGATGCACGCTTGACATAAGTTTACAACGATTCCCAAGTGATAAAATGCGCCTTTCAAGTCTATGTAATACGTAATGAGGAAATTTGAGAATAATAGAAGAATTATAATTTATCTGGCTTCGTCTTTATATTCAGTAATTGACTTCTCAATTTTTACGCATACGATGAAAAGTTCGATACATAATCTGAACATTACAGAATATAACGATGAAATGAATCATTGGTGCTTATCTTGTAATTTTACCATAATGAAGCGTCAGAACAAATATCACTCCTTTATACTAGTACTTCGTTATATTATTCTTACTATTTAGTAATTTAACGTAATTGATAGCTAAACAGCAAAAATATCTAAGACAAAAACATAATACAAGCACCTACTTCGAAACGTCGAAGGGTGTATTGTTCAAACGTTAGTATTGAAAAGTCAAGGTACTTGGAAGGTAAAATGAAAACTAAAAAAGTGTCACTTACATCTCCGGAAGAGAAGGCTTCGATCTCTCCTCTTGGATAGAAGACATTGTAGTTACTCACCTGCAAAGAAATGAAAGTGTGTTAGGAAACAATTCCAATTCACTAGCCAACTGGTAGGTGGTGTGGCCATGGTTGGTAGGGCCCACTGAACAGAGAACAGTGGTCCCGCTGACCGCCCCCTTCTACCCCTGCGCGGGAGCACGGGCCGCCGGCGAAGGGGGAGCGCTGCCGGCGGCCGGAGTGCGACTCGCCTCCAGCAGGGGACCAAATAGAAAAAGAGGCCGGCGGCCGACAGTTCCGGAAGTTCGTAGTTGTACGGGTAGTGATGGAAAATTGTACCAAAGCATCGATACATCGATGTTTCGATACATCGCGAAAGGGTTTTCGATGGCGATGAAAACATTGATGTTTGAAACATCGGGGATATATTTTATTTAAAGGGGAAATATTTTATTGTTTGGTTACCAGCATGTTAATAATATGTAAAAGTTATTATCGAATGTAAATAATACAATTAACAATAAAGAACATCGTGTTTTGCTATCGATTTCGTGTATCACTGTCGATTCAGACAATGACACGCCTGGCAATAACATACGTTCATAACACGAGCAACTCCCAAACTTCCTCACATTGCGCAGACGAAATGATGACGCAAAACAACGATATTGCTATGGATTACTGCTACTCTACAACTTGCTTAAACCCCTTTATTAAAAAAATGAAAAATGAAAAAAAACTATGTTTTTGCAACAAAATATCAATGAGGAGAAAACATCGAAAGCAAAATATCGATGTTAATGTATCGATGTTTCTGGCGGAAAACATCGATGTTCTTTGTCATCGCTGTGTACGGGTCGCGCGAAAAGAGATAGGTAGTACGTGCGGTATTCGCAGTTGTGCCGTGCCGAGTGACGCACGGGCAGGAAGGCGCTTCACACCTTAAGAATTTACTTCAAGATTTACTCTCATTTTTTATTTGCTCAGAAGAATGGTTTTTGTACTATGTGACTGACTTTGTATTTAATATGGGAAATAAACTGTTATTTAATTTGGCTTTAAGTACTTGTATTTTGAGGACGTATAAAAAGATGATGTAGCGTATTACAAAATATTTATTCTTTTGTTGTATAATTCTCTTCTCAGATGGCTGCAGCTCATTCCATAATGATAGTCATCTCATTACAATAGAGCTTTATTATAGTACTGGTGTTTGAATCATCACAGAGAAGTTTACAAGACTAGAGCATTGAGACACAATTAATCATTGGTGACTATTCTATTAAGATGTTTCGTTGGAATGTGTATTTTCCTGTGGTGAGGCAACTCGTTGTGAGATGATAGTACACCGCATATACCCTTCCCCTGTTTCTATCTCAGCAAAAAATCAAAATACTGAAGGTCATGATGGGTATATATCAGTTATTAAAACTGAAAAAGGATTTAGTCTATATTCGTTATTAAACAGATAAGAAATAAGAAAAATCACTTAATTTCGATGACATTTCTTTAATAAACTGAATGCCTCATTTCAGCTCGTACAAAGTTGGATTATGCTTATGTATACCAAATGCAGCCTGTGAATCCAGATGTCTATTCCCCAGGGAGCGTTGGGTGAACCCTGCATTACAGCTGCCACGTAATCGTTCAATGTAAAAGTGTAACTTTAGTTATTATTAGTCGTAGAAAAAATTCTGTTTGAACTCGATGAAATGCGAATTAATACACTCGTATGAATTTTACGATACGCATTCGTTCCGACCTTGCATCGTAATTTCACGTCATACTCGTGTGTTAATAGACATCATTTCATCGTCATTTCATACAACTGCACCTTAGGTGTTAGTTTGTCTAGTCAAACAATACCCATTTACACAACTTTACATTAAACCTAAAACTCTTCGAAAGAAAGTAATTTTTATGTAACTAATATCGTAATTCAACATCGTTCCAGGCACTAAAACATTCTAATCCGTTACTATTAATCATAAAGCTACGTTATCGGATAGTCATCTAATAATTATTCTACCAATGATTCCAGAACGTTATTATTTTGTTTTCATTCCTACACTGTTTATATTTCCACTCAATAGAGGACAAATAGAATTCAAACCTGAATTTTACACCAAATCAATTAAATTATTCTGATCATTAAGATTATGGACCAATACAACATTCAGTTCATTCCAGGTATAATTTACCAAATCAAACCAATTAATTTATTTACAACAAATTAATTAATCTAATAATTATTTAATATTAGCAATTTTCAAATTATATTTTTGTTTGATATCGAAGGCTTCCGCGGCCAGAGTCATGATCTGGGCAGCCCAGATCATATATTTGTTTCACATCTTCGCCTTTTACCCCTTTTTACGATTTTTATCTACGTTTTTGAACAAAAAATAATGCCATACGACTTAAAGAATCTAAAGTTTTCTTTCTAGAGTCCACCTCATTTTTTTATTTTAAAAGACATGATTGTTGATGTCTTCCTGGCAAATAATTTATCCACATTTTCAGACCTGCATTCGAAATTAACTTCGAATCATGTCGCCTTATTTTGATATTTCTTTACAATATTCCCAAACCTAACAAATACAAGTCACAAATCCCACCTCAATGTGAGCTAAAGCTACTCATTAACATCTAACAGAATCAAGGGAGTTCCCCAGCACTTAGAGTAACAACATGAAACATCTGCATTAACATGCGGAGTTGGCTCCCAGCGCGCGGGGCCCCAACTACCTCGCGGCTGCGCCGTCGGGGATTCCCCTAAAGTGGAGCAGGGTGCCACGGGAGCCCGCCAGTGAAAAGGGGCGGGGTACACGTAGTTCTGGTGGTGGGGGGAGGCATCGATGCATATTCAGAGGAGCTTCCACCCTGACTCCACCACAGCCACACCGGCAGCTTTCGTGTTAAGGGAGACCTATATAACATTTGGCGAACGCAAATTGCCAACAATTATAAAGTCGCACATAAGCATGTTTTCGTGAATCCAAAAGAAAGTAGTGACGGTACGAGGACCAAAACTTCGCGAACGTGCTCCCCAAGTCATTCGATACTGGATACTCGATACCCGATTCCACAACAGCTACATCAGCTGTCGAATTAAGGGAGACTTAAATAACATTTGGCGAACGCAAATTGCCACCAATCATAAAGTCGCGCATGATCATGCGTTTGTGAATCCAAAAGAAGTCAGTAATGGCACGTGAACCAAAACTTCGCGAACTAGCTCGCTAAGTCACTCGAGACAAACAACACCTATCACAACAACCCGCCCACCAACACCCTCCGCAATACACGTTACCAGCAGCGAAACACTGCAAAGAACGTATGGCTCATTAAGAAACAATGCAACGCTCCGAACAAAACATCTCCGCAATCGGAGAATCTTCTTGATATAAATTTATTTGTTAATAACAGAGTGCAATCCGTTACTTTCCCTCGTTAAAGATTCGTCCTCTCCTTAGGCCAAACACGTTGGGCGCGAGTTGTTTATCGCGCATTGCTTGGGACGGGGCCCAGCGGGGCGGGTGGGGGCGGGCCGCCGCGCTGCTCTTTATGGGCTAATCCAGCGGAGGCGGGCGCGATACCGCTGGAGCCTCGCTAATTTATAACGCCCGCCCTTAAGCGTTCGCCCCCGCCAGGAACAGCGGGACGGCGCCGAGGGTTGGATGGTTTCGGTTTGCCCCAAAGGGAGGTCGCCCACCCCAGTAACTCGAATCGCCGCAACATTGACTCTTCGTACTCTCGGAATGACAGGGTTCTGTCGGACGCCAAGCAAATTTTGGTGATTAGTGACGGACGCTTCAACTGCTAAGGACATTAGTCCCGTAAGTGTAGTGCAGAATTTTATCGCGGAAGGCGGCGATGATCGTCCCCTGCTGGTTTGTGAAACCCGACACGGACTTACGTCGGTTTGTGGGGATTTTCCCCTACAAGGTATCTCCCATCAGCGGGAACAAGTTCTAAGCTCCCGACAAGTGTTAGTGTAATGCATGCGAGTCTGAGTGTACGTAACAGGAAGGAAAGATCGCGCGCGTTCCGTCGTTCGTTTGTACTGCTCCAGCATTCGTCTGGTGTTGATCGTAGAAACCACGGAAAACTACTGATCAGAGCAGCCGGCCGCTAGAATTCTTCTCCAGACAGCGGCTGCATTCGATCTAGCTATGTAGCTAGTATCGAAAATCCTGCCACCGTCGGGACTCGAACCCTAGATCTTCCCAGTGAGAGGCACTGCAATGACATCAGTTGATGAGCAAATTTTATAGAGGCGATTTTGGCAGTTCAAGGGAATCTAATAAAGGCGGGTAAATATGCAAATGAAAATATTTCATTTAGTTTAGAAAAGTTACTGCAGGTATGATTGAAAACTATATTTTTAAGTGTTTGACAATAGAGTTTAAACTTGCTAAACCATTATATTTGCCAAAAATGGTAGATACAACATCGTCACAGTGAGGCCAATAAATTTTAACGAATGAATAATATCTTAATGAATGAAACAATACTATACCAACACTAAAGTTGAGAAGTGAACGCAGTTTTAAGTTTTTTGGTAACGATAATATCATTTATCATAAAGAACTTTTTAGAAATACAAGACCAAGTTTTCTAATGCGAGGTGTGTCCTACGAACACAAAATCTAAATAAAATATTTAACATAGCATGTGGTCTTAATGCAAAATAAAATGTGTAGAAGATAATCTGTTTTTAACTTACACGTTCTTTCATTCTCTCGATGACAAAAAACGTGAATTTCGTTGCAAAATATGTAGTTTTGAAATTAAATATAGAATACCTGAAGCATATCTGACATTTCTTCATTTTTGTGACATATTTGGCTGCATGATTCAGATCTTAAAGCTTGCGTCAACTTCCCTGCTCTTTTTATCACGAATTTTCCAGCAGGGTAGCGTGAGTGAGTGGAAATTTTAAAAGTAATCAAATTCGATCAAATTCTAGATTAAAAAAGAGGGGCACTATTACGAATACTTATACAATAAGAAAGGGGCGCCGAGATAAAACAAGGGGTCTGGGACAGAAGAGGTTCACGGGGGCCCCTTATTTCATTCAAGAATATCACTCCCCCATAAATAAATTGAATTAATTTCTTCACAGAAATAAAATAACAGTTTGAAAAGCCTCATATGAGAATTGTGTTGTCTGTAGGATCCATCCGTTGGTAGTTTCCCCTGTATTCAAGTTATTTGTACGTTTCCCTCAACATAGTTTGCGAGGCCGCTATTTTAGCTATGTGCCGAACTACGTAATAATTCTCTCATTATACGTATTAGAATACACTCTACTATTTCTATCATACCCCTCAAGATGTTTCAAGTGAAAACACACATTTTAGCCGGGCTAAAAAGGGAGATTTTCTGACGACCCACAGGAGGTGTCTCCAAAGTTGAAAACTAATAATAATTTTATTCTCTGCTCTGACCTTGATTTAGACAGGATGTCGTTCCTTAGTGCGGCAACTTAATCTAGCGTGAAGACGATACCGCAGCGTCGAATCCCAGCGATGAAGAAGCACATAGGAACATATGTGCCCCTCAATGTATGTTTTTTTTCAAAATTTATTTTAAACTATTGACACTATTTATTCCGAAGAAGTATTTCCGACAGAGAAAGGACGACTTTTCTGAATTAATGAAAATTGACTTACCGAATATTAATAAAATGATCGTTTAACTGAACAAAAATCTTTACTGAAAAACTGGAATTGATCAAATGAGAATGATTAATGTCAAAGTTGTATTATTTCAAGGAACCTGCGAGTATTACTTAGTGTATAAAGTATTTCTCTTTTGACGTTCATGATGCAAATTTTATAGCATTGATCTCAAGGTGATTCATATCGAGAAAGAAAAATTGTTATCTTTGCCCAAATAGTTTAAAGATTTTAAATGCAAATATTAATACGTCAGTCGCAGACTTAAGATGAGAGAATACGAGACTTGCGTTCAATGATGAATCATTATATGAATCTAAATAAAGATGAATAAAGATTTATCTTAATTAAACTAACGAAATTGCTGTTTACCTTTTTTAACGACGAAGCGTTTAGGAAACATTTATAGCCATCTCCCACTAGCACCAAGAGTCA
Organism: Teleogryllus occipitalis; assembly: GCA_011170035.1. Taxonomy (NCBI): domain Eukaryota; kingdom Metazoa; phylum Arthropoda; class Insecta; order Orthoptera; family Gryllidae; genus Teleogryllus; species Teleogryllus occipitalis. Next base: position 140,137 of record BLKR01002916.1, read on the forward strand.
CTCTTTTCTCTGGACGAATCGGAAGAAACTGAGAGCCAGAGAGACATATTGAGCTACTCCAGAGTTCTCCATTTCGACTTCCTCTCCTTATTAGAAGAACACTAGGCAATCCAGGGGACGGTTTAAAAAGCAATCACGAGGAAATGAAATCTCCTACCCTAAAAAAGTCCCTGATATCGGATGATTTATCATAATTAACTTTTTGTGACAAAAGAGACGAAAGTGCTTTGTAAATTAAGGACTGCCGCATAGACGGCGAAAAACGAATTGCGCCAAGCCCTGAAAGAGGAATACAAAGAAGATACTGCCAAGTTTAATACGGAACTTCCGACAAGAGAAACATGAGAAAACGATTATTGCAAAAAAATCCGGGTTTGCAAGAATGAGCTGAAACAAGAATAAACGACTATAAAAAATGAGCAAAAATTAGACTTTATTTGGGTCTTGATTAAACGAACATTACGAATATTCATTTTAATGTTCCAAGAATTACAGAGACAAAAATTTACCTTCTAAAAACAAATTTCCCTTCCTTTAGTAAAATGAGGCCAATTATTGAGTGCTTCAACAGGCACACAGATGGCTACTTTCATCCAGACCCGAGATGGAATGTATTTCATAAATGTATAATTGTCGGTGGGAAACACGGGTTAGGATCGTTAATTAAAGCTCTCCCCATGTTTTCATTCAAAATAAAACTAAATGAATTTTGAATTGCCTCCCCTTTTAAGAGAAAAATAATTAAACCCTTAAAATCCTAGGGGGAAATGTTGTTTAAGCTAGAATTTATAAATATGAATGTTTACTAGTGGTGATTGGAACACGATCGAGAGATCGTTCTACATTACGAAACTAAGAATATGAGTGCAACGACACATTTATATCAGAAAATAACATACTATTAACCGATAATATTTTTATACACACGAAGCTCGGTAAAATAATATTAAATACATTTTTAATGCGAAGCAATGACACGGCAATGTTTTTACTTGTCTTTTTATTAACTAGGTTATGTTTCCATAGTCAAAAATTGATTTTTTTTCTCTCGATTAATGTTTGGATGACTGGTACTGAATCAAAAGTAATGTTGTTCACTTCTCAGTACGAGTTAAATGAACATTATGCCATCCGGAAGTCGTTCTTTCGTGTTTCTTATGCCCAGAGTTCTGTAAAGGATGCAGCAAGTGAAATGAATTGTCGGCGAGCACAAGTCCGCTCCATCTTGCAATTGAATAATTGCCTCGAACCACGCCAACTGCTTAGTCATTGCACCCACTAGTGTAATGAGCAGGGGGCGAATTTTAATGAAATGCCATTTTTTTCTTTTCACTTTAGAAAAAAGCCGTTTCGTGCAAAAAAATCATTCTATGTTATAACAAAAGGAAATGGCCCATTATTACAGGTCATTTTTTTTGCATTTTTAGTTGATTTCGGCTAACAGGTCATTTTTTACCTTTTCCGCCGTTTTTAATACATTTTTCGCTGATTTCATCGATTTTAGTATCATTTTAATGATTGTTACTTCAAATAATATTTACGAGATGCAACAAATTTTCTCCACAAAATTCCTGAGTACCCATACCTGGTAGCCCATTTGATTTCTTCGTGCAGAAGTTGTAATGTCAGCCATTGTGAGTGTGTGATCTTAAGTTACTGTGACGTCTGTCAGTGCCATTGGCTGGCTACTCAGCCGATTTCGGGAGAAGTAAAGACAGATTTACTATTAAAGAACAATCCCAACCATAAGTTTGGAAGCTGACTTCACTTGAAGGAATAAAAGAATCCTCGATTACATCAGTAACGTATCCAACAGCTTGAGTTTTGATCAGAACTGGTTTTCATCACATATTTTACATCACTTTTCTTCGCTTTTAGGGCATTTTAAAACATTTCAAGACCATTTTATTGATAATTTTTGCTGATATTTTAGGTCATTGCAATCCGCCTCCTAGAAAAGAGTATTTCCCACGGGAGGTGGCTGTCTTCCTCCGTATGGCGAGATCCCGCACCGCACTACACGTCGTTCCATCCTCGATATCCCCCAGCGGGACACCGCCCAAACCAGGACAAAGATCCAGACGAGTCTACCAAGATGGGCAGTACAAATGTGATTGTAAGAAGTTGTGTATGTGAGTAAGGAGAACGGATAGGCCGGTTCCCGGAAAGAGGATCGCGCGCCATCTGTGGCCCGTTTGTTAGGGTGATTGCACGGGTATTTGCTTCTCACTGATCGTAGAAACCCCCGATCGAAGCAGACGGTCGTTAGAATTCTCCAACAGACAGCGGTTTAATTCGATCAGGTTAATGTCGAAAATCCGCCACTCTAACCCTAGGACCTCGTCAGGGAGGTGAAAGACGCGGTGGCGCGTGCCCCGGATTAGTGATTCCGGGAGCGTCAACTGCTAAGGTCATTAGTCCGTACGTTTTGCGCATGTTTTAGTGAGGTGGTGGCGATCTCCCCTTGCTGGATGGCAAAACTCGGTGCCGACCTACCCGTCGGCTTGCAGGTTTTCCCCAACCACGTGTCTCCCGCCAGCAGGACACCGCCCCACCCGTGACACGCCCTAAGCTCCCGACTAGTCTCCCGCCATGTGGAGTAGTGCAGTGCGTGTAAGTGTGAGGATAGTGTGTAAATAAGGGGTGAGGATAGGGCAGGAAAGAGCACGCGGAGTCCGTTGCCTCTTTCTTAAGAGTACTGCTCCAGTAATCGCCTGGTATGTATCGGTGAAACCACGGAAAACTACCGATTAGAGTAGCCGGCCGCTGAAATTCTTCTCCAAACAGCAGCTGAATTGAATCAAGCTATCAGGCTAGTGTCGAAACTGCTGCCACCGTGGGGACTCGAATCCCAGGACCTTCATCAGGGTGAGCAGTGTCATCATCTTATGCCCTAAGGCACCTCGGCCGACCCCTCCGAGGGTTGCGTCCCGCCGCACCCGGCGCAGTGTCCGCGTGCAGCGGGCCCCCGACGAGGGGACGCCCACTGCTGAGTTCCTTATATTCGCTTCCTTAACTCTATTGAAGAACTAGAGAGGAAAGAATGTGGAAGAAAGCACTAATATGTTTCCGCTATGGTTGTAACATATCTAGAACCAAGAGATAGACTAAGGGCTCATCAACCTTCCCCACAAGTGAAGAAGAAGAAGAAGAAGAAGAAGCGGAAGGAGGAGGAGAAGCAAAGGAAATTAAAAACGACGAAAAAGACGACGAAGAGTGAAAGAAGTAAAACAGAAGAAAAAGAAAGGAGAAGAAATCATAAAGAAGTAGAACTAAAGCAGAAACAGAATAAAAAAAAGGGGGACGAAGGGGTTCTTCTCCCGGGTGCAATACATTATAGCCCTGAAGAAGGCGGTAAGAGGTCTGCCGCAGCCTGCGCCACGCGACCGCCCAGTGCCCCCGCGCGCCGCGTTGCCGTGTGTCAGCGTCCGTCCGCCGCCGGGGCGAGGGCGAAGGCGCGGGCGGGGCCCGTTGATAGGCCGTAAAAGCTTTATGCGGCGGGTGCCCAATCTCGCCCCGCGCCGCCATTGTACCTGCCCCGCCGCCGCAGCCCTCGTAAAGCGCGTTTCCATTAGCCGCCTCGCCCCTCTCGCGGCGCGGCCTGGCGGACAGCAGGACAAGACGCGCCCCGCCGTGATTGCGGGTTGTTGGGTTAGCTCCACGGTGATGCGAAATACACCGTTGACATTTTATGTGCTAGCTTAGAAGAGCCAACATTCAAGAGATGGCAACTGCCCCGCGGCAATGTTGAGACAATTTATATACATTTATTATATATATATATATACAGAGAGAGAGAGAGAGAGAGAGAGAGAGAGAGAGAGAGAGAGAGAGAGAGAGAGAGAGAGAGAGAGAGAGAGAGAGATTCCATATCGCCGATCTTCAAATTATATTATAAAAGATTTACGTTTTCTGTAATTTGAGTAGAAATTTAATAATAATTAAGCGAACATTTATTTCATTAAGCTGAGTTAATTACATACATTAGTAAATAGTTTAAAATTAAAATTATGTACATAGAGTACTTACCCAAGTAACATAGATTAAACACATTGAGTAAAGACAGTGAACAGTCCTAGCATGGCGCCATTTTGTGGTAAGTACGATGTACGAAGGCAGACTGAGGGAAGGTGACGGAGGAAATAAAAGGATGGGAAAGCTAGTCAATAAATAAATTAATGATGGGGCTGGATTTTAATTATTATTGTTCATTGAGACATATTAGGTTAAGGTTTTTGTATAATTTTAAAATTTATAAATTTTCCAAAATATTTAATTTGTTCTCCTTTTTTCGAAATTTTAATTTTTAAATAATTTTAATGTTCATTCAGAATATGTACTTCCTTGTGTGATGTAGTTATTCATGTGTTAATTTTTTTAAAATTTAATATTATAGAGCCACTGATGATGCGAAAAAAATTCCCAAAACACGTGTATGGCTGAATTTTCTACACAGTAAATTTATATAGCCTACTATTGTGGTTGATATCTATGATATCCTGAAATTTTAATCATGGAGTACCACAAGACCTCCGCTGCCACTTCAGAATTTCTTCTGTGTATAGTCTGTGCCAAGTCTATCACAACTGGCTTGCAATTCGCAGGCCGCACAAGAGAATCGCAATTTACTTTCATTATTCTGTGCACATCCTCTCTTCCGTATGAAATTTCAGAAACGCTCTTTCACATGAAATTCTAGTAAAATAATTCTTAATTTTGTGCGGTGTGTGGTTTATATATGCTCATGTCGCAAACGAGTTTTTTAACTCAAAATTTTATTCTTTCTGGACATAATAGAGACATTCAATTAGTATAAAAACATACCAGCCGCTAATTTCTTTTACGAATAATAACTTATTCAATTAGTCTTGAAACGTTTTAATAATGAATGACTTAAGGGTTTCAAGATAATTTCGTTAAGAGACGTAAATTAATTGATTTAAACTTCCACATTAATAATTCGCGAGTTACTTCGAAAATTTGAGAGAGAAAAGTTGGTTTATGATAAAAAAAAGTCTGTTCCCTCTGCCTGGTGACGCTTCGTTAATCACTACAGGCAGAACGAGAGTAGTAGCACGTGGCGGCGGGTTTGGACTAAGCTCAACGATACCACACTCTCTTCCCCCACATCAGCATTTGGATCTGCACCCACAGCCCCAAAACCCATCCACTTCGACAAATAACAACGGCCCGAGTCCCAGGTTTAAGAAGCCTCAACCCTGACTCTGTTTCTGTCTTTAACGATTCGATATATCCGTCCTGTAGAGGTAAAGGCTACTATGCCTATTTTTTTATACAATAGTATGTTTTAACAAACTGTTTTAATTTCATTGTTCTTCCTGGAGCTACTGAAAACCCAGTTCAAAAAACATTAATAATGAAGCAGTTGAAACAGCACGTCTACTTTCATTCACAGGTCAAAAGCGCTTCGAAACTGCTCTCCTCTAAAATAAGATAAATGTGACCCGTTACCTTCAAATAACACATAAAACCTCTTCTTATAAATCGCGCATTCTTGTATTCATATTCCGTATCATGTATACCACTGTCTAACGCTGCAATCTCGATTATCTCCAATACAAACTTCCTCTTTTAACGTCGTTTGAATCCCCTTTTCATGCTAAAACACCTCTTAACCAAATTCTCGGACACTCTTTACCTTCTCTCTCACAACGTTTATTCTACCATAACCCACAATGTCCCTTACAATATTAACATTTGCCCACAGCCTGAACTATCACCTACCATAACAAACGCTGCCTGTAAAGCCTACTTTTCCCCACACTCGCACGCCCAACCCCGAGTCTGGAGGACAATTCAGGCGGCCGGCTGCTCTGATCGGCAGTTTTCCGTGGTTTCTCCCATCAACACCAGGCGAATGCCGGAGCAGTATCCTAACAAACGGGCTTCGGACCGCGCGCGATCTGTCCTTCCTCTTCCTTGTCCTATCCTCTCCCCTTACACACACACACTTACACTAACAAGCAGTACACTATCACCTATTCCGGGAGACCGGATGGGAGCATAGAGCTCGTCCCGGCTGGGGCGATGCCCCGCTGGTGGGAGAGTCCTGGGAGGAAAAACCGCGCTAGTCGACGGTAGGTCGGCGCCGGATCTCGCCATTCAACAGGGGAAGATCACCACCATTACCCGAGGGAAAGCATGCACTGCCCTTATGGGACTAATGACCTAAGCAGTTGACGCGCCCGAGGCCACAGCGCTGCATCTGTCTCCCCTTTGGCCACGTCCCGCGCGGCGCCGCGCCGCCGGCGGAGCGGCCCCCACCGCCCAGGCGACTTCAAAAGCGGGCTCTATTTACTCGCGTAACTCGGTTTGGAGAGGCCGCCAGCCCGCCTGCCCTCACCGCCCTCCCCTCCGTCTTCTGCCATCCCCTTCACGGCGACCGTCCTCCCGCTCACCCACCCACCCCGCCAGCGGCACCTCTCCGCTCGCCACTTCCGCTCACACCGCCCTCCCCCTTGCTGCTCTCCCTCCCGGCCGTGAATCACTCCACAGGCCACGGCGGGGCCGCAAAAGACAAACCCACCGTCTACATTCCCCGCGCTCGCCTGTACGTCGCCCGCCCGACCCGCCCAGTCCTTACTGCCCGTACTCCCCGCTGGTCCTCCCTGCCCGTCCTCCCTACACCTCCTCTCTGCCCGTCCAACTTACTCGTCCTCCACGCCCGTCCTCCCTGCCCGTCATCTCTGCCTCTCCTCACAACCCGCCCTCACTGCCCGCCTTCACTGCCCGCCCTCACTGCCCGTCTTCTCTACTCTTCGTCACGGCTGGCTCTCTCACACGCCGTGGCGTCATTCACCCACCCGCCCGTCCGCTCGCCACTCCCTTCACACCCGCCTCCCTCGTCCAGCTGAAGTGTCGTATTTATCAAACAACCTACTAGGAGAGCACTTCCCTCTGCAAACTCGCCGCCTCCGCCAACAACGCTTACAGCTATTCAGTTTTTTGCCTTCACCGTAGTGATTCCACTTTGTTATCACGGTCTTTTGTTTTTAATGAAGGCTTGTGCTTGTGACGAAGAGCCAGTCGAACTTTTTTTGTTTCCTTAACATCTTCCGCAACTTTCCCACCATGCACTTTCGCGCTTGCATTTTCCTTTTGTTCTTTTGTTTCATGTCCTGTATTTTCTAACCAAGGAATCGAAACGCTTTTCTCGCGCGTGTATATTTTTCGTGTGTTTTGAAAGAGGGGACCGACATTATTTAATGGGAATAAATGGGAAAAAAGCCGTCGAAAAAAGTTCTCCCGTAACGCCATTGAGGGGAGGTTTCGCGGTGTAACAAGTGAAGTCCTCATTAGTCGCGGAGCTGCCGGGGAGCAGGCGGCGGGGCTGAGAGCGGAAACGGGGACGAAGAGTCTTTCAATGCCCTCAGCTGGGAGAGAGCAGAAAGAGGGATGGAGAGAGCGATGGTAGATGCAGTGTGAAGACACACCCGAAAACACGACAAGGCTTGAATAGAGGTATTGGAAGCGACGAGACAGGCAGTGGGTCGACATCAGACCCACCGACGAATCTAAAAGAAAATGTACCAACAGGACTTCATAATTACCTGTAGTGTAATTAATCTTCTCATTGCCTCACCGGTGTGTATTCTCTTTATCTATGTTAATAGAATAGCCAATGTGGGACTCAGAGGAGAAGAAACGAAATTTTTCATGAAAATTCATCTTAGACATGAACCCAAAATTATTTTTGTCAGGCCTACCTACTTTCATTCGTACATTTATTTTAAGCAGAAGGTTAAAGCCACTCTTAATTCTTAATTATATTTTTCTACAATACCTCTTTGTCATCTACGGGTGAGATAGATCTTCAACTACTCTCGTGGGAACTGCAACACAGTTAAACATGAAGGACCCATAGGGCGTTGTTTGCGACGGCTCAGGAAACTATTTAATCTGATGTAACCTAATTCACATTTCTTTATTTTGTGTTTTATTAAAAAATGCACTACTGTACAATTAAATAGGCTTTACACATGATGATAAAAATACTTTATCTAATCGAAAAACACATTTTACCTACTTGCTCCCTCGTCGCAATTAAGATGATACCTTTCTTTTGTATGTATAATACAGATAAACCTAATTAAGCGGCCACTTCAATGAAGCGGTCACATCCACTAACGGCCATTTTTTAGTGAACCCGATTGATTTTCCCATAAGACACGTGTAAATATTCCCTTTCCACCGCCCACCTGACTTAGCCGTCAGGCATATTTCGTAGATTGACCATTATTAAAAGGTCTCCTCAAGCGATAAACTCAATTAGATTAGAATTACACTTCTAATAACTTTATAGCTTTGATTAAGCGTGCATCTCAATGACGGTCATTTTTGCAGGAACCATTGGTGGCCGCTGAAGTCAGGTTTCACTATAAATTTCTATTAATTAAATTCCATAAACACTAGCAACTTGAAAATAAAAATTCATTTCTAAAACCCTTTTTGAGAGATTAAATTAAAATTTCTAAACAAAATGTAGCTCTTTGGAGGATATTTCTAATTACTACCATTTCTCCCGTGGATCTGCTTTCCAAACGCATAAATTTCATGGAAGTACTTCACTTCGAGCTTCGCATTTCACTGGGCCACATTTCGCTCTATATAAACCCCTGCGTGTCTATCTCCATGCATTTTACGCCGAGGAAACCGGAGCGGTAGTTCAGTGCATCAGCTGATGTTATTGCAGCGCCTCTAACTGGGAGATCCTAGGTTCGAGTCTTGACGGCGGCAGGATTTTCGACACTAGCTTTTCAGCTAGGTCGAAGTCAGACGCTGTCTGGAGGAGAATTCTAGCGGCCGGCTGCTCTGATCGGTAGTTTTCCGTGGGTTCTCCGATCAACACCAAGCGAATGCCGGAGCAGTACCCTAAGAAACGGGCCACGGACCGCGCGCGATCTTTCCTTCCTCTTCCTTGTCCTATCCTCTCCCCTTACACACACACTCTTACACTAGCATCCACTACACTACTACATACTCCGGGAGACCGATCGGGAGCTTAAGAGTTTGTCCCGGCTGGGGCGGTGCCCCGCTGGTGGGAGAGTCCTGGTTAGGGGGAAACCTCGCTAGCCGACGGTAGGTCGGCGCCGGATCTTGCTATCCAGCGGGGGAAGATCACTGCTATCTCCTGAGGAAAAACATGCACTATACTTACGGGACTAATTGTCTAAGCCGTTGACGTGCCCGGAATCACTAACCAACCAACCAACCATCTCCCGCCGAGGATGGTCGCAGAATAGCGATCGAAACGTTGGCACCTGGGCCTAGGACGCGGCGTCTCACGCACAGCGGAGTACTTCCGCTCTCGCCTCACATTCAGTGGATTGCGGCTGGTGCTTCTTCATTCCAGGCAATGATAACACTCTCTGAGCGCGCGCGTAATTTCATACAGTAGAGAATACGCCTTTCGGCCTCGGAGGCCACTGTGGCCAGCCCCCGCCCCCTGCGTCGCCCGGGCAGACCGCGCCTCGAAGCCGCGGCCCTTTGAAGAAGCGTCGCCCTTAATTAACGCGTGGCCGCGCGCCGCCCGCGGCTAATGGCGCGCGACGTCGCTGGGCGCGCCACCGTCGGCGCTTCGCTCGCCCAGGCATTCCCCCCGGGGGCTCCCGCAAAGCCTATCCGGGGCTCAACTCATTTTGTGCTTTTTGGTATGAGCAAACAGGTTTTATCCGTTTTTTTGTCTGTATTAAATGGTTTATTTCGTTTTCGATTATAATATAAATATGCTACATTTATTTTCTTCCATAGGAGCAAAATACATATAACTAGATGAATGTGGCGTCATCGACGCTGGAAACAGTTTTCAAAGCATTTTCATGTGTTGAAAATTTCTTTCATACTTCATTTCTTTCATGCCTAGCTTCGTTCAAATATGATCTTACAGTATCTACCTTAGGAATGAATCGTAGTTGCTATTCATGTTATACTTCCGTTCAAAAAATCCCAACACCCAATGGCCTTGTATATTACCTCCATACGGGATATGAACTGGTAATATTGTAATTTCAAAATTTTCATGGCCATAAAAGCACTGCAAAGTATGGATAATGCGAATAGTTAGAATTTAGCACAGCTATATTTTTACGTTTTGTTTTCTAATATGAACATAAATTATCACCTGAAACCTGTTCTTCTGCGTTATTCTCTATTCCTATTATAAGATAATTCTCAATTAGTTCGGAAAATTCCGACGCAAAATCTTCTACAATTACACTGAATTCCCCTGAGTTGCTTAACACATCCATATGTGTGTCCCATATTCTTTAATATTTTAAAACTCCACAAACTCACTCTCATTTGTGTTCTGAAGACGAATATATATAAGCATTAAAAGGTTACTATTTTGAATGTTATATGAATCACGTGAATAAGTTTTAACTCACATTAAAATGAAAATCAATCTTTGCACTCTTAAGAAACATATTTCCTCTAGTATTATTCTTACATTTCTGGTTTTCTTCTAATTTACTTCATATTCTTCAAATTTAATGTTACAAGGCAATTTGCAAATTTATAAAAAAATACCCATGAAATACTTCGAATCTTACAAATTCTGCCACGCGATTTTCATTTCATATTGCTGGTTACTAAAGTGTCAGGGTGCCAAACTCATAAAAGAAAATTGTTGCGGACTGAAAATAACCACGGGGTACTGAGGTTTAATCAACGCCATCTACATAGTTCTATTGGTTTAATTCTCCATTTACCCACTAAGATCGCAGCGCTCAAACACGCAAAAGCATGTTTTTGGACATTTCTTTGAATCTTCTAGCCGGATCCGAAAACAAATTATCAGGTCTCCATCAGGAGACCTAGACGCGTCGAATGACACTTCATGTCTCGATTGGTGCACGGGAAGTGGTCTCGAGAGCCGGGACCACACATACACACATCTGCACACTCGGAAGTTACTCAAATACTGTATAGGAATTCTTTATATTATATTTCTATCAAATTATTTTTCTTACTATATTATTAATGTTTTTGTTAATATTTTTGGTCCAAGAGACAAGATGTAAGTTAATACGCCACTCTTAAAAAATAGTTGCACCAAGAAATTTACCAATTTGCAAAGAATTCTAAAGGTATATGGTAGTAATGAGCCTGAAGAATGAAATATTCCTGAAGGTTTGCAGTAGGGACACGTGACTTCTAGAATGGTGGTGTACAATATGAACCCAGATGAGATTATGTTCAACTAATTTAATTAATACTTTTCTTTACACTCACGGTAAGAAGGTTTCACTGACAAAGTAGTTGCCAGTTCTCAAGCGCTGCTCCTACCTAGGCTCCCACTCACACTCATAAAATTATTCACATTTTATAACAACTCTGCATTAAATTATGCTTGTTGAAGGTATCCACACAGCATTACACATCTTTGAGCTATAGACACAGCGATATGTGATTGCAGATCTAACAATTTAGATTTAACATTTTTTTTATCAGGGATTCTATTCGCGTTTCGAAATTAATTGTAAGTTTAAAAATACAAACTATACTTGTATTTTTTAAACTTGTTAAACGTAATAGACATTATTCATTCACACTGCAAATTATTACAATTACCTACCTTACCTGCCAGAGTAGATTAGAAAATGTGTGACGGAATGGCTCAATGGACTCAGTCAACGAATGTATCCCAACGCAAGGCCCTGCACACGTCCTGCTCGCTTTCAAAGCAGTCAAGAACTACCCCAGACTTTACCGGGCCACATGTTACAGGGGACGAAAAGAGTTCTCTTTGTAAAATTAGTGGCGATGAAACCACGTACTTTCTCCCCCGTTCTTTCATGCAGAAAATTACGCGAAAAGTCCTCAAATTTTTAAACAATTGTACATGACCTTATTTGAAAATCTATCATTAAGAAATAGATATAATTAGAGGGAAAATCTCTTTTTTAAATATTTTAGTAGCAGGAAGATTCCGAAAACCTTTTGAACTTAAGAAAATTTCGAGAAATGAAGGTTTTCAACGAAAATAGACCTGCACCTCTTAAATGTCCTTCACACTATCCTACAACAAAATTTAATCAAAAACGATGGAGCCATTTGTTTTTAAAAATGAGGAAAATGTCCTCAGGGTTTCATGTAAAGTATCCCCTCACAAAATTAAAATATCGGTTTCAAATTCCAGGGGCCGCAATATCAGCCAGATCAATTTTGGAATATCAATTTTGGAGAAAATTGGCTGAACGGTTTAGGTGCTAGCGTAGTTCACAGAAAGACGGGCAGACGTTTTGCCGTCATTCGATTTTTTGGGATCAAGGACCCACTACACATGGATTCTGGCAGCACCACATGAAAGAAGATTTTTTCTAAATTTAGCAACTGGATTTAAGTACTTTTTCGTTACCAAGGCCCTGGAATGAGAGTTTTTCTGTCAAAAATTCGCCATTCTTTCCGCGCAGCATTACATAACTTTCTCTCTACTCCGCAGCGAGAAAGTTAAAATAACACAAACATGGTTTGTATAACTATTGAAATTTCTAACTTTTTGTAGTTGAAAGGTAAATTGACAGTAAAACGTTTATGAAATACCAACGCGTCGACGTGGATTTGAACCTCCGGTTCCCAACTGGGGAAAATTAGCTTTTCCACTACAGCAATGCTGCTTATATGGGCGGCCCATCTGTCGTGCCCTTGCCTATCGTTTATCAGCAGGCCACCGGCGCGATCCTCAGCCTGAGCAGTCAGCAGGGAAGGTGAAGCGCTCGGGTCAATCGGTTCTAGTCTAGCGAATGGTGAGTAGCACGCTTGCAAGTATAGGCGGCCCACCGCAGGCTTACAGTCCCCACTTCTTGCATTTGATCAACCTTGCACTACACCAGGAACAGCCCCAAATGATAAAAGTCAAAAAGAGAATAATAGAAGTACAGGCAAGAAAGGAAGCATTGTCGCATACAACGTACGCCTATAGAAACGGGGAGGGTGCAACAGCCACAGGGACCGCGGCTGGAGGGCCGAGCTTGCGACTGCGGCGCCTCTGTCGGCGGCGCCACGAATTGTCCCTCGTCTCTCCCGGGAGCTTCCCCCGGCCACGCGAGTCTCTTGAGTTTTTAACTCCGGCGAAACATAAAGTGACTTAAAATATGAAGCAGCCCCTGATACACCATCCAGGAGATGACGCGCTTTGTCGTAAGCAAATAAACTCGCGAGGAGGAGGGATTAATGCGCGTTTTTTAGCCGGGATGAAAGAGACGAGTTTTTTAGAGGATAACGGTTCCTGCTTATTACTTTGCGATCCGGACGCCGCGTACAAACCCTTTTGACGAGGTTGGTAGCCTTTGCGAGACGATGCGTGCTTCCTGAGTTTGTTGTTGGCAGCGCTACTTAGGGTTCTTGTAACGCTCAGCATTGCAGTTTAATGAAGTTAATTGTAACCAGGTTCTTTTTCTCACAAAATCAGTTTACACATGATATCACGTGATGTAAAGCAGCGCTTCCCAAATCACATTTGATTGTACCCCTTAATCCTCACGTACCACCAGTCTACTTTTGTGGCTAAAATTATGTATTCAAATATTTATCGTGTTGCTAAATTGTTGAGTCAATTTATTATTATTATTATTATTATTATTATTATTATTATTATTATTATTATTATTATTATTATTATTATTATTATTATAGGGCAGAGAAATATAGGGTCATCTATAGTGTCGATTGCTCAAAGAAGAAACACAAAATAAACCTTATTTTATGTTTAACGCTTTTCCCTTTTCTCGTTTTCGAACTTGATGTAATTTAACACAGCGTTGTACAGTATATGCTGAAATTTCGGTTCTATACACTGCCTCAACTTCAACTCTAGCTTTCTTCACCACGAATCGAAAACGGACATTTGAGAAAGGTTCGAGATTCACCCGAGACCAGTCACTGTATTAGTAAATGGTCTCGGGTAAATCTCGAACATATTCTGGATTAATTGAATTGCAATTAAAGCAACAAAATTATAATCTAGTTGAAAAGCGAAATTTGGGTGGCAGGTAAAAGCTCCCGGGAAATGTCAAATACCGTCAAAGTCTGCCATCGCACATTCAAAGGCCTGATGTCACTCTGTCAAAATAAGTCTCTCCGGAAATAAAACAAGGGCGGTACAACAGCATATACTTTTTCCCATAATTCTTAACGAGTACGCAATATTGTAGGATTTCAACTTGAATCTAACTTCAACCATAAATAAAAGACTCTTCATCCAAAAAGAAAAGGAGAATTGAAAAAATCTTAATGTCTGAAAATAGCCCTAGTTCCGTAGAATTCAGCGTATTATGGTGTACCATCACAAAAAGAAAAGAAAAACTTCGATTTAGAGAAAGAATTTGGATACATTATCGAGACTATCAATGAGAAACTGACAGAAAAGTTTCGGGTTTGGATAAAAATTTAGCAAAAATTACTAATATTAAATAGCTACATAAAATTATTTAAAGGTTTAATATTAAAGAATATGACGCGATATGACGATGATAAAGAATATTAAAGAATATGATGATTTAATTATAAAGACGTAGAATATGGTGCGACTCGAAGAAAATTGTATTTTGGGAATCTAAGATTAGAGATATTAATGAAAATTGAACTTTCACTATATTATTAAGTGCACTTTGATTTAGGTACGCGAGAAAAGTAATTTAAATAAACACGCGGAGCAATTTTTTTTCACAAATTTTGAAAAAGTCTTACAGACTTCAACATAGGTAAAGTTGAAGTACTCCCCGAAATTAAAAAAAGTAATTTTCAAGTTCGCATAACACACATGCACATTTGTATTTGAAAATTGCTTAGGTATACGTTTAAAAATTACAAATAAAAATGTCTCACGTATTTCTTACGGAAGTTCTTCGGAAATGCATGTATTAATATTTGACGTCCTTCCGGACTTACATCGGTGGAGATCAAGAAAGCACCTACGAAGCATCTACTTAGCGGAATTTGCACTGATGATAACAAGAACCTGTAGATTGTGAACAAACAATTGTGTAACCGTGAAGCTGAAATGACGCAATGTGACGTAAAAAATGTTTCAAATGCCAACATTCAAGTTATTGGTATTACCTACACATTATTAAGAAAATCCATTTTTCATATTCAAATAGTAAGATTGAAATCCGTGTCACGATGATTTGTCAGTCACATGATTTAAAAGTCTTTTAAATATTTTCAGTGTGTGTGCTTCTGTGTGTTAATGGAAAGCGTGAGGATGAAGACATTTCACGCTCCGGTAATGTTATTACACTGCTCCAACATTCGCCTGGAATTGACCCGAGGAAACCACAGAGATGACAGATCTCAGCTGCCGACCTCTAGAATAATATCCGCTGTCAATCCGATCCAGCAAATTAGGAGTAGTACATTTATCTTCCACAGAGAATGACGTAGCCGGCAGCCGGCGGAGAATCAGAGACGGCGGTAATGGTGACGAATGACGCAGAGGCAGCGATAGGGATAGCGACTCTCTTCGCAGGCGGTCTTCTCCCCGCCCCGCCTGCACCCCGCCGTCCGCGCTGCGGCCGATGGGAGGTGGCGCGGCGGGCTGGAGGGAGCAAGAAGAATGGCGCCGGAAATGGGACAAGACAAATTTCATTACGTCCCCACAGAGGTCGCGCACAAATTAAGAAGGCTCCGAGAGAGCGCGCGGTGGCGCGAGACCCTCGCCTTTGCCTTCGCACCTCTCGATTCGCCCGCGCAGCCCCAGGGCTTCGGCTGCCTGCGGAGCCGCTCCTCTTCTGGAACCCGCTGCTTACATCCCCTTGTGCGCATTCACGTGCACGTTACATGTACAGCTACGTAAAATATTGTGACGTCATGAATTGCAATAAATCACAGACAAGATGGCTTTGATATGTTCTAGCGATGGGCGACTATTAAATAATCTATTAATATCTAATCGACGATTTTCTTCATTAGATTAATATTATCGATTAATCGTTCCAAATAAATCGATTGAAGTTATATAATAGATACATTTGTCGCATGTTTTTAATTCTGCATAAAATTGTTAATTTTTAATTTGTACATTAATTAATCGTTTAGTATTTATTTGAAAGCACAGCACGATTTATTTACTAATATTAGTTTATTTTTTTTTTAAATAATATTCAGTCCACACACGTACTCATGAGAAACGACTGTTTAAAATGAAAATGGTTGTAGAATGTCTAGATACAGTAACACTAACGATGCACTTGGTTGAGGATGATTTTAAGAAAACTGGAAATTCTGTCTCTTTCTTACTTCTTACTGAATATAATACCGTCACTAAAATATTAGATCAGACACAACGACTTTTCTAGTGATTATCTTTTATTAGTTTTATTAACATGAAATGAATGACTTACGTCTCTTTTTTTCATTTCGAGAGAGATGAACAGACGAGGAATTTGAATTAAAATAATCGAACTAAAAATGGGAAAAATTAATCGATGCTTTCAATAATCGGTGTAAAAATAATCGATTTCAATTTTTCTATTAATCGTATAAAATAATCGATTGTTGTACTAATCGCGATAAAATCGCATATCTCTAATAAGTACACAGTACATTTACATACGATTATATACATGTGAGCCGTACCATTTACTCCCAAAATATTCGCTCCCCACTAATACCTGTCATATACCGTTCGAAATGCTCCTGGCGCTCATGCCCGCAAGCTTGCGTCCTCCCACGCACCCTGGCACCCTCGTGACAGAGGTTTCCACAACGAGCCCTTTCTGCTGGGCCCATCCGCCTATACTACGAATAAAATTAGAATGTGGTTGACATTTGGGTGAGGAGGGGGCGGCGCTGCCGCATACTGCGCACTCTACTGCGTGTTCTCAACACCAACAAGGCAAACAGAAGAAAGCAATGTTGAGAAACTCGTAACAAGTGTGTTCCTAACATTTGTAGTAATTGTTTGCTCGTAACCTTTGCTCCTTTATTTTCGGTGACAACAATGTGCAAATGCCGGAGCTTCTGAGTCGCTGTTCTCTGTGTTACGGCGCTGGCGTCATCACGTGACCACGAAATGTCAATCCCATTCTAATTTCATTCGGACTTTATAAACGTCTTGTAGGCTGGCTGTTTCACCGTCGCCTCCTCCACGGTCGCAATCACGTGGGCTTCCGATACAGCAGGCACCAGCGTGCCACCTACCCTCTCGGCCAGCACCCCTGGCCTAAGACCCCCTTGACTATTGTGGCATACTCCACACGAGTCCACTTTGAAAGTGTCCACATTTACTGCGTTGTCACGTGGTGAATGGTGGACGCTATAATATGCATGGATTCTTTGATTACTCTTTAACAGATATCATTTTATGACCCTAACAAATAAGTTTTGAAATTTGTAAATACTAGTATTTTCTTTTGTTAAGTTTAATAATGCGATTTCAAATTGCATGCCTTGGGCTACCGCTCACATTAGAAGATTATGTAGTTTGTACTACTTTGTTCTCTCTCTCTCTCTCTCTCTCTCTCTCTCTCTCTCTCTCTCTCTCTCATATATATATATATACGAACGACGATTAAAAGGCATCTCTAATAAACGCTGTACAATACACTCATTGTCAACAGATCTCGCTTTCGTTTCCTTTAGTTGCCAGGATTCCTTTCGAATTTGGCATCCAAGTTGATAGAACGATACGATAGTTGATATCTTAACGTAACCCAGGGTGTAGCACGAGGAGCGGCCCAATGGGCAAATGAACTTGACTTAAGGCTTTAGAATCAATATTTTAAGACTGATAAAATCAACTTTTTATTGTAAATTAGACATATAGTTTTTACTTAAATGTGCTATGTTGTTTTTAAATTGTGTACTTGTTCTTTTAATTGTTTTGAATTGCTCTCTTTGTGTGAATTCTTTTTTCCTTTTTCTTATTGTATTGTTTCCTCCCATACGAATAAATAAAATAAATAAAATTGTCAACAGATAATCTTCCCGGTGTATGCTCTGACATTTTTTCAAAATATCTTACCAAGTGGACAAGAGTTAACTTTGACACTATTACACACTTCATATGTTGCAATTTTAACACTTAAAACGCGCGTAATATAATCTATAATGTATATGTGCAATCACCACCAAACATGAATGTCTTGCACAAAAGCGCACAGCTAATTTACTCTGTTTACTGTCCACGGCCTCCGAACAGCTCCGAGCGTGTCAAGGCAACCTGAGCCCTTGGCTGGCCCTTATATTACCAGTGGGATGGGGAGTGAGTCATCCAACGAACGAACGCTGTGCGGATGCCAGCGGTTTCTTCGGCGTTGCCGACGACCGAATAATAATATAGTTTAATACAGATCTCAACAAAACAGATAATACAATATCTTGAAAAATGCATGTCACTGAAAAAGGATGTGGCCTATAATTATTTTTAATATCATTTATCTTAACATATTTTTGTTCTCGTAATTTTCTCGGGCTACCGCCAAATGGTAGAACCGGTAGCCCACAGTATACGCCACTGCCTTTGCTTTCGCGGTGCCGCTTCTCTTACCGAATCTGCTGGCTGTTAACACCTGCTTTGGCACTGATTCACGTGCGTTATTCACATTACGTCCTCTGGAATTGTAGTTTTAGGAGAAATTATTCACGGACATTGATCAGTTTTTTTTAAAGTTGCGCAATTCTATTTTTTTTTTCACGATTATAAGTATTTACATGTACAGGAACAATGAAAATTGCGTGAAATACTACTATAGCTGGACTTGATTGATTGATTGTTAGGTATTTCGGGCGCGTCAACTACTGAGGTCATTAGTCCTGTAAATGTACTACGTGTTTGTTGATAGGGAGATGGCGGTGATCTTCCCCCACTAGATGGCGAGATCCGGCGCCGACCTACCGTCGACTAGCGGGGTTTTCCCCCTAACCAGGACTCTCCCACCAGCGGGCACCGCCCAGCCGGGACAAGCTCTAAGCTCCCGACCGGTCTCCCGGAATATGTGGTAGTGTAGTGCAAGTGTGTGTAAGGGGTGAGAATAGATCGCGCACGGTCCGTGGCCTGTTTGTTAGGGTACGTCACGATTCGCTCTTGCAACTTCGTTCTCTCTTCGTACGCACGCTCTTGACGGCGACGCTCTTGAATGACGGTGTCATTCTCCCCTACGAAGATAGTCATCGCTTGGCACCTTTCCTGATCTTCACAATTTTCCCCACAGTTGATTCCGAAACTCCTGCTGCACAGCTGGTTATTTTTACAACGTTCGCATTTGCTATATTGTATGTGACTTTCATTTGCCGAAAGTAGTGTCGCTAGATACACTATCTCACGCGACTGGCCTCCCAACGGTCGCCCTGATGCACCCGTGGATGTTAAGATCCAAGCCATATCAACAAAAATGTAAAAACTCCAAAATTTCGCAAAGCAACAAATCGGGAATCTACACCTACGCACAGCAGGAAGCATTTACAAACTTCTCCTTTGCGAAAAAAAATCCAAAACAAGAGCCCTTTGTGGCAAATGTACGTGAGAAGAAGGGAAGGAATGTCATTTCTCTAGTTATGATATTTCTCACACTCAAAACGGTTCGACTTGGCAGGATAAACAGAGATAGCAGCCTTCAACAATATAGTTTGTCAAGGTCAGCCTGCGTTGCTCCCCTTCCCCGCCCACAACGAGGCGGTGCTGGCTTCTCAGGCGGAGAAGTAGGTTCTGTAAGACAGGGAACTTTCTCCCCCCCACCACCACCACCATTGTGCGAGTGTAAATTGTTTAATTTTAATTTTCTAGAATTTTTAGACATAAATTATTCATCCGCGCAGTTAAGTACTATAAAATACATTAATATTTATGAATATCTGTCCATAAAGTTTTAGAAACGTTTACAAAATTAATTACACTTAGCTGTTTTCAAACCCTATCTATCCATAAAAATTTACAATTTCTTTAGCACATTACAAGGTCTTTCTCTTTTTCTTCACCTCGACACTTCGCTCTTGTGCGTTTTCGACTTCCTCCGGTGCTATTTCTTGTAACAGACCTGCTGTATGTGTGTCATTTTGATTGATGTGTGACATTTTGATCTGACGTGTGTCATTTTGATTGATGAACATCAAACACATTACGACGTTTCTTCGCAAATCTATATATGGTCTATTACAGAGTTAAATTTTTTTTGAATATTTAATTAAAAATTTATCGAACTTTTACCCACAAAACTATTATTTCTTGCAGTGATTGTGAGATGAGTTTACAAATGGAAAAATAAAAGATTCATTTTGAAATATACTATCATGAATCACAGATACTGTTTTTTAAGAACTGAATAGCTCCTTTTCGAATTACATAAGTTCGAATACGAATACGAATAAACGAAAAAATCGATTGCGTTACCGCACTCCAGCACGTATCTTTAGTTTTACATCGCGTCGGCACCTATCGATTCGTGCTTATAGCCTAAAGTTTTTGACTTTTTGGGAAGTTACCTCGTTAAATGGAACAGAAGTATGTTCCCACTATTATCTTATTTTTTACTTAGCTTCGTACTACACCCCGCAACCTGTTCTTAGGCGGTGTTGGCCTGATCCCTATTCCCATACGGATCTTTCTACACAATCTCGAAAGATTCTGGCAGAGCTGCAAGTACACGGGTGTTAGGTCAACTCCTAAACTCGGCTGTAAAAGAATCGGGAAGAAAGTAAAGAAATGTTTTATAAGAACTTTAAATGTGTGGCAGAATTTGCTGTCACTGGACACAAGGAATAAACGGGTAAATGCATAATTCAATGTGATATAATTATACTTACTAACTCGTGCTTGTTACAACCTATGACTTTTTAAAGCCTGTTATTTACCTCTGCTTCACTGTTAATAAACGTTATTCGAGTACACGCGGTGATCTCTCAGATACTTGAATTCAATTGTAGAAGCTTATCTTGCGTCATACAGACTACTGTGCGTTTCCGACACCAACATTTATTAAACACATTAACCGAAATCCAAATTATAAAACTTTATTAAACTGTAATGCTTAAAAATTAAATATTAGTAGATTAAGGATAAGATATGTTAGAAGATTGTTTTAGTTGCAAATTGTACTACACGGTCCGCTCTGCGGGATGCTGTACGACGCACGGTTGTGGAGACGATAGTCCAGTGTTTAATGGCTCGACCAGGTTCTGAGAAGGACGATGCTCCGAATAATTTCTATGACGCTCTACCAACAGACCGGGAGCGGTAGCTCAGTGCATCAACTGATGTCACTGCAGCGCCTCTCACCGGGAGGTCCTAGGTTCCCACTCCCCACGGCGGCAGCATTTTCGACACTAGCTTCTCAGCTAGGTCGGATTCAGTCGCTGCCTGGAGAAGAATTCTAGCGGCCCGCTGCTCTGATCGGTAGTTTTCCGTGGTTTCTCCGATCAACACCAGGCAAATGCCGGAGCAGTACCCTACCAAACGGGCCACGGACCGCGCGCGATCTGTCCTTCCTCTTCCCTGTCCTATCCTCTCCCCTTACACGCACACTTACACTAACATGCACTACACTACCACATATTTCGGGAGACCGGTCGGGAGCCTAGAGTTTGTTCCGACTGGGGCGGTGCCCCGCTGGTGGGAGAGTCCTTGTCAGGGGGAAACCCTGCTAGCCGACGGTAGGTCGGCGCCGGATCTCGCCATCCAGTGGGGGAAGATCACCGCCATCTCCCGAGAAAAAACATGCACTACACTAACGGGACTAATGACCGAAGAAGTTGACGCGCCCGGAAACACGAAAAAATCAATCTACCAACAGAAGGGCCACTGAGAATTCGACCGCATGTGCTACAGGAGTAATGACCAGAAAACCTCAGCCACCACATCTCAGCTTCCCTTTCAGAAGATGCGAGTCTCAGGCCGAGTCACGGCCACCCGTGCCGGGAAGCTACCCTTTTGCGCCCTCGGCCACGCGCTCCATCCGCCCCGAAGGGCGAGCGGGCGTGGCGGCGTGGGCGGCGTGGAATGCCTGGGGGAAATTCTGCGCGAATAATAGGGCGGAGGACGGCAGAGGGCTGCCGCGTCGGAGGCCACGCCCACTCGCCGAGTGTGTGCACGCGCTCTGGCGACGCACGCGGCGGTCGCGGCCGTGCGGAAAGGGAATGGTTTTGCGTAGCGTGAGCGAGCATTTACTCATCCCGGGCGCTTGGACTATTTAGTTCACTAGTCCTGTAAGTGTAGTGTATGTTATGCCCTGTAGGTGACGAAGTTCCTCAGCCGATGGAATGTGAGATAAGAGGTCGACTTTCAGGTCAACGTGTGGTTTTCCACCTCCAAGTATCTCCCTCAGCTGGACACCGCCCCAGCCGAGAAGAAGCTCCCGAAAGGTTTCCCGACAAACGTGTTAACGTGAAAGAGTGTCTGTAAAGGTCGAGAATGGTACAAGGATAAGGGAAGAAAAGATAGCGCGTGTTATTCGCGTGTTTGTTAGGGTTCTGCTCCAGTCTGCTCTTTATCGAAAAATACCACCTCCAAATTACCGATCACGGCAGCCGGCCTCTACGCGTCTCCACAGGACTCGAAACCAAGGACCTGATGGTCAGCGATGATACACAGCCAGCGATGTTACTGCTGAGTTATAGCAGCCGATTTTTGTACGTGCACTTGAAGCCCTCTATCATATACTATATGAACCCACTTTTGAATTTCTAGTTTCAGTACAACGAAAAAGATAAAGAGACTTTTTCCTTCCCCTCAAAACTTTTCGCAAAATGAGTGATATTGGTTTTAAATCTATATGACTGAAATTGATAAATGTTAACTTACTGATATCAATAATATCAGAGTAATTAACATAACGTATAATCCGTACAATGAACATCTTAATGCTCGCTCAAATGAATTTTTTATATCACATAAGAAATCGAATTCAAGTGGCTATATTATGGAGTGCAGTGAAATCTCTATGAAATACCACCCCTAATAAACCACCATCCCCCTCAACGCCCGACTTTGCTTGGAACTGACTCCTGTTAACAGCCCGTCCCTCCCTTGGTCAGCGACCAGCCCCTGAAGCGATTTTCTTATTTTACCCCTTTTAAACAGACTCCTTTCAGGAAACTTTTAAGTTTAGAGTACGCCAAATTTGCAGCCATTAAAATGAAAGTCTTGAAGCATCATTGAATTGAATACAATATTAAAATTCAGAAATAAAATTCAAAACTTCCCACTTTTCTTTGTTTGCATCTCTCAAATGAGTGCGACCTAACAAAATACTCGATGACGGTGCAGTAGCACTTCTCAAAGGAAAATTTTAAAGAAGTTAACACACAATAAATTTACAATTTACTACCATCTGCGTATCATTCTGGATCTGAGTCTACTCCGATGAAGCCTTGTTTGCCTTACTAACATGATTTAAATGTAGAAACTGTTAGAAGCCTATGGTCTGTATTCTCCTGTTAACTACTCTGCAGTGAACGGGTGTCCGGAAAATAATTGAATTATGTCTCTTCTTCACCTTCAGAAAGCAAATGGATCGACACTCATCGCGAGGAAAACAATTGGGAGGCGACAGAAACTTCGCGTCACTTCAAATTTCCTTCCGTCGTTACGACTTTCGCAGAACCCCTCATTCCTGCGGCAACTCGCGCAAACACTCGGCGCTTGTTAGCGGAGTGAAACGCAAGTTTGCTCCGATCCAGTGAGACGTCGAGCGGAAGCTGTTGAAGAAGCGGGACGTGCTACGAAGGCAGTGCGCATGGAGTGACGAGGCGACGGAGGACGATGAAAAACGAAAGGTGATAGAGAGCGATGGAGCAGGTGAGGGCGATAAAAAGCGATGGTGAGCGATAAGAGAAAAACGATGGAAAGCAATGGTGGAACACTGAGGGATGATGGGAGGCGACGGAAAAATGAGGAATGATTGGAGAAGGTGGAGGGGAATCCGTTTGCCCTGCGTGGGCTACTGCACAGAAATTTCTTGACCTAAAAGGAGGATTGCTCCCCAGGGTGGGCATCCAGGCTCTGTGGCCTTTACCCAAACCACCTCCCAGTGCAAAAACACCATCAGGCTGGTATACGGTTCCCGATGAGACGCAGTTATTCTTCGCGGGAACCTCCCCGATTACACCAGGCTTGGGCCTCTCTGCCAGCTCAGAGCTACTAGATTTACAGGGTAGTACCAGTGTCAAATTTAGCGCCACTCACAATGTTCCGGGACAAGTCCCTCCTCTCTTCCCCAGAGTATCAAGCCACTGACATGACGAAGGTAAGTGCCCAACTGGGGGCCACCGGACTAAAACACAAGTAGCTCTGAGCCCCCAACTCGTGTGCTCACTGTCTCCACCTGGCAGCTGTCGACGTAAGTACCGCCGGAACCTAGGCAACCTGACAGGTGGGGTTCATGCTCCTCGACGGACTTTATACGTGGGTTTGAAATCCGCCGCCGGGTGCACAGAGGATGCCGATTAACAAATCTCACGCTCAATCCTGCCCGAACCTTCTCACTGCCTCCACCTTGAAGCTAACGACGTGAGTGGTCACTCGGGTCCTCGGGTGGTAGTTACCTCCTCCACTAGGAATCTTAGGCCTTGGGACCGTCTGCCCCTTCCCCCACACGCGCCCCGCGGGTTGAGGAAAATGTAGAGCGAGAGATGACAATGGAGGGACATATTCGGCAATAGAGAGCAATGAGAGGCAATAGAGGCAATGAGGAAACTAAGAGCGGCGATGAGGGAGAGATGTAGCACGATAGAGGGCACTCATCAGCGATGAGGGGATTATACTTTGCTTTATTTAATGTTCTTTGACAGTTCATCAGCTGTTACTGTGTCATCCAATCGGGAGTTTGAACGTCACCATACTGACGTCACTGTAGTGACGCTTAAGCTCTCGATTGGATAGCACAGTAACAGCTGATGATCGGTCAAGAACACTGGAAGTAAATCGAAGTCTACGAGTATATAGGGAGCAAACGCCTCTCTTCAAGTAAATTTTTAAAATGAAAATGTTTTCCTGATTTCCGAAGTCGGCCTCACACTGCTGTCGCACGCCATTTCCCAATTACATATTTTCCAAGATGCAATCAATTGATCAAACTTGGCTCAGGCAGTATTATCACTTTAATCCTTTGTAAAACGCCTTCGTGGATGCAGGTTTTATTCATATGTACGCACGAGGATAGAATATTATTTCCACAAGAGTACTCCACGTCTTAGGAGACGAGCATAATGAATCTCAAGAAGAGTTGGAATGAATGCCTGAACCAGATGAGACTACATTGTGAAGTAGTACACATAACAGTTTATGAAGTGAAGTAGTTTTCATTATTCTACTAAACACCTAGAATTTAAAATTTGTATTTTTTATTTCCAATCGCCCCTTGCACGTATTAAATCTGAACCTTTTTTCGCTCGCTGAGTGCACAAGGATGAGCGCAAAGTTCAGGAGGAAACGAAGAAGAGCGTCTGAGGGAAATTTTATTTAGTGTACCCATCCTCCCCCAGAGGGGCTCACCCGCCGATCCCATTGCTCACCCCAGGCTGAGGGGAGAACGTACAGACCATTCTCCTTTCCGCGTGCGACGACGCGGAAGCGGCAAGGCGCCGTCCGCGCCCCTTCACCATCATGGCGGACCCCGGTTCGCCCTGCCTTCGCCCTCGATGGCAGATAGTGCCTCGTATTTGGAGTCAGTCGGTCGATCGTGAACAAAGGTGCAAAGGAGGCATAAAGAACGGGGGACAAGAAACATTAAACCTAAATACATTTTAAAATAAACTGTAACCTTGATATCAAACTATTAAACCCAAAAGATATGAATGAATGAGAATGTGAATGAGAAAAAATAACATAGAAAAACGAATAATATCAAAAGAATATAAGAACTTTTAAAAAACTACAATGTGTTTTATGTATAACCAACAGCTCCAAAGATGAATGTAACTAGTTATAGTTTAGTGCACCATTTATTTGAATAAATTCCCGCCTCTCCAGAGCAACTGGAGAGGGGAAAATGAAAAACAAATACAGCAGACGTCCTGTTCTCTCTCTCCCTCTTACACCCTCTGTGTTTCACCCTCTCTTTCTCTCTCTCTCTCCCCTCTTTCCCTCCCCCTCCTCTCTCCCTCCCCCTTGCCCCCTCTCTCTCTCTCACCGTCTCTTCCCGTCTCTCTCTGTGTCTGTTTCTCTCTCCCCTCTCTCTGTCATTCTGTCTCCTTCAGCAACGAAGTCGAAGTTCATAGATCTGGTACATTCTACTGAGTGGACAAAATGATTGGACGCTCTACCTCCTAATTAGAAGCCTAAGCAAATACTTCATTTCCTATTCTCTAACACATCCATGCCAGTGCTGTATTCATATCTTAAGAGGACATAAGAGGACAAAGTGACATGAAAAAAACAACAGAAAGTAAGGTTTACAATTTATAAAATATTTACTTTAAATTAACAAATAATATTACCAATTAACTTATGAAGTATTATGTGTTATACAATACAACGATTTGCCTTTGAAACAAGTGTTTAAAATAATGGTAATATTTTAAACATACTGGTTCGCTCACGTAAGTATTCAATAATTCCCATTCAATACCGTCTAGCCTTCAGCTTCATCAATTTCCTCTCAATCAGTTTCCACCATGTGTCGTATGGCACGCGAGAGTTTATTGACTGCCCTCTGCATAGAGCTGCGAAATGCACCCTTCTTCGTGTATCACGTCCCTGCACTCTCCGAGACATGTCTTGCTTCGTGTCATCTCCACTATTTTCCTCTCCCGCTGTCGGCTCCACATCGTTTCTCAAAAGCCCAGACCCACACCCCCGTCCGCCACGCAGCTTCCGTTGCCGCCTTCTCATTTTCCCCCTCGATGCCCTTACATTTCTTGCCAGCGGCGGATCGTGGATCCATCAAGTGCGGGGGCGGCAAAGGTCGCTCAGGGCATCATCTGATGTCACTGCGGTGCCTCTGATTGGGAGGTCCTAGGGTTCGACTCCCTCCTGCGGCAGGATTTTCGACACTAGCTAGATAGCTAGGTCGAGTTCAGCTGCAGTCTGGAGTAGAAGTTGAGCGACCGGCTACTCTGGTCGGTAGTTTTCCGTGGTTTCTTCGATCAACATTAGGCGAATGCCTGTGTAGTACCCCAACAAAAGGGCCACGGACCGTGCGCGCTCTTTCGCTCCCCTTCCTTGTCCTTTCTTCACACCTTACTTGCACACACTTAAACTCATTGCTCTATACTACCACATATGTCGGAAGACCAGTTGGGAGCTTAGAACTTGTCCCGGCTGGGAAGGTTCCACGTCGGTGGGATACACGTGATTGGGGAAAATTCCCAATCACGGTGACGTAGGTCGGTGCCAGATCTCTCCATTTAGCGGCACAAGCTCACCCTCCCGCGTTACCAATATACATTACACTTAGGAGACTAATGACCTTAGCAGTTGATTCACTAATCAATAAATTAGTCAATGATGAGTGGGTGTCAAAATTTTACACTAGCGAAGAACTCAAACGTTGCTGTTCGCTTCGTTTTGTACTGTGCGAATTATACGACTAAGCTTGTTCCTCTTGTATGCTTTCAATTCTTTGCTTTTACGTTTCTATTCTTGGGAGTAACCCATTCTAGTGGATATACCCTTTTCCTCTGTAAGAACTGGGAGTTCTAATCACTGTTGACCCATGTGAGAGTCGTGAAAGGGTAGAAAATGAGGATGATATTAAAGCATTATGTTTTGAAGAATTAATGCCACAATTAACAATATGTTCTTCTATTAACTTCAGATGTAGCAATCCATAAAAAATTAATATATTGGCTATTTACCAGCTCAATAAATATTGGTATTTAAATTGCCTACATATTCACAAAGAATGACGTGTAGCTAGGCGAACAGAGAAAATAATAACCTAGAAAAATCAATTTTGAGAACATTTTGTAAATATCTCATGAACTTCATTTAAAAAATCACTCAAAGCTAAACGATTCGTTTAAAATTCTTAGGGTGCATGTCGCGCCAGATCAATGGCGAAATGTTGTCTGAATGGTTTCGACGCAAGTGTTGTCGGACTGACGGACAGACAGACACATGAGTGAACAGACAGACGGATAGACAGGTAATTGAAAGACAATGGACAGACACACAGCAGACAGACAACGGGCGGACAGTTAGCGGGGCAAACACATTTTGAAAAAAAACACATTTGCGGTGTCAGGGGTTCTTAAAACATACATTTCCGTTAACATCTCGACATCGATTTTTCGCACCATTACATACAACTCTCTAAATCAAACACACAGTTACTCCGTTTTTACATACTACGCATAATAATTTAAATGCATGTAAAATCATTTGAATAGATCACACCACAAATAATGACACAAGATTAAATTAATGAGCTTTGTACATGAATAAGTAAAGTCCAATCTTGTAGCATCAGAACTGGAAACGTCTTTTCCGTAATAAAAAGGCACTTTTTCTTGCAGCATTACAATCCTTTTCTACATTCTCTATATGAGAAAGTAAAAAGGTCATCTGAAAGCCATACGAACTAAAAAGAAAATTTACCAATTTCCTCCACATATTCCCTTTGGGATTTCAGCATTCGTGTTCAGTAACACGCACGCACGCTACATCTTCACGAGATTGATTGAAAGATAAACTTCATCGTTGCTGTAACACGACAATGTTCCATGTGGCGTTGTTAGGTGTCTCTCTCTGGATTTGAGAGAGGCTTCACACAACCGAACCAAAGCACTGTGTTCACTGCAAATACACTCAATTGCATTCTTTCTTCTTGCATGTCCTTATTATTTATGTTTTCTAATATTTTCAGTCCCTTTACATTACGTTAAATCTTCGTTGAACAAAATTATGTACTAAATGTGAATTTATTTAATTATGTTTATCCTAAATTACAAAAGGGGCTGAAAAAATATTAGAAAATATAAATTATAATACTAACAACCAATCAAAACCTGTATCTTGTTAACTTAATTATTTATTTGCTAATTTTTCCAAACAGCACATCCCTACAGAAACTAGGACGTCCGAAAAGGCAAGGCAACAAATTTCATGACAATACAAATTAACTAGTGGGAATTAGTGACATATCGAAACTTTTCTTCCTGATAGTCAATAATTTCTCTCATTTAAAAAAATATCCATGTCATCATTTAAAGATCTACATTTGCATGACGTAAGGCAGAAAAAGTCCTAGCCATAGTAATAAACGTGGCTTAAAAATGGCTTGGAAAGTTGGAACATATGTTAAAAATTCGAACACCATGGATTCACGCCGAAAATGACATTTATCTGGAATGTATATTCACAATCAATTCAAAATTGTTTTTCATAACTTAATCAATAATATCTCATAGTATCTTGAATCAATTATATCAGCCATTTGTCATTTTATGCAAGTTATAAATGCAAGAACAATAATATACGGTTAAGCTTTTCAGCCTCCAAAGATCATCAGAACAGAAATATCACCAGAAACATCGCTTGGATACATTGTAAAAATAAAGGAAAAAAGCCTCGCCTGTCTTGAGGGCGCCAATGCTTAATT
Source organism: Teleogryllus occipitalis (assembly GCA_011170035.1). Lineage (NCBI taxonomy): Eukaryota > Metazoa > Arthropoda > Insecta > Orthoptera > Gryllidae > Teleogryllus > Teleogryllus occipitalis. The sequence continues at coordinate 169,632 of BLKR01002916.1, forward strand.
TTTACATATTTGTAGGTTAGTCGCGGTCAGCATAACATCTTTTAATGAGGGATAAATTTGGTTGAGAAAGAAATATCTGTGATTAATATTGGTGGTAGGTCAGATTTGAAAATAAATTAGATCTAACCCTTGAGATCACATCGAACTAAAGAAAGAGCTGAATGATTCTGATAATATTATGGAAATGAATTATTTTCAACAATATCTGTTCCTGTACGTAGTAGGGAACTATGGCAATGGAATCTTGCTTAATGCACCTAAACTAAAATCGTAATACTCTACTTATAATCACACGTGTTTGATTTCTTGACTTCAGAATTAATTGCAAGGAACTTTCTTGAGTTTAGGTAAAACAAAGTGATTTAAACTGTCGTTTTGCCTTTTATTAATCCTTCATCAGGGCTACAAAACATTTTTTTCTTATTATACACTCTGTTGAAGGACGCGATGGGCCTACAGTACATGATGCCTAACACCGAAATGTGTGAGAGAAAAGTGTTGGCAGGACTTGTATTATACAGGCAAGAGTGAGAGCAAACAAAGGATGTGTATAAGGATGGTGCAGATGGTGAGTCTAAGAAGTATGCAAAATTTTGATGTAGGCTAGTATAAGATGATTGTACACTTATATAACCTTAGTTAATAAGAAAAATCCTTTATGTTTTAGCCCTGATGAACATTTAATAAAAGCCGAAACTTTAGAAGTTAAAATCACGTTTTTCCTCTTGATCTAAGTTCAAGAAAGTTCCATGCAATCCACATACAAGCATAATTACTGAACTATTTTGGCGAGACACATTCTCTTTGCATCATGGTTCCTCCGCAGCGAAGCTCCCGTCTCCGTGAAGGAAGGCGTCCCCGAGACGAGTCCCAAATATCTCCGCGCAATCTCGGGCACCGGTCACGCCCCAGTTGTTCCCGC